>JAQFYB010003647.1:0-18744 GCA_034694085.1 Pogonognathellus longicornis | reverse complement strand
TTAAGGAGGGAGGGCGAGAGCCAACTCAGAAAATAGAGGGCTGAAAGAGGGATGGCATATGGTCTCGCCGGGCTATGGTCGTGCCACATACGGATTTCCACAACCAGCAAATACAATTTCCTATTGGTGTAGCAAAATTAACTGAATATGTAATTGCGTAAAGAAACACATTACTTACAACTTCCATTACATACCTATTAATGATGTCTATGTGCCGCCTTATTGATTTTTGTATTTCAATTATTGATCGCTTTTAAACAGTACAATAATCCACCATGTAAACGGGATAAAACTATAAGCTGTTAGCAACATTGTTTATTGACAATTTAATTATATTATATTCAGAATTGCAAAATGTTATAATTTTACACCCATACGGAAATCAAGTCTGAAAATTCTCCTTCCATGATAATTTAATTGTTTCAAGCCAAAGTTACAATATAAAATTGGAAAAGCATTTTGACTAAAACCGGTCAGTAACCAAACCTTTCTTTTTCGAGCATTAAAAAGATCTGACTGTGTAGTAAACAAGGTTATTCCTACTGTACAAAAAATATTATGATTGAAATATTTTGGGGCATATAAAAGGTGGGCTATAGCCTATAAATTGAGTTACACATACTAAAAACATCGGAAACACTAATAATGTCTAACCGTGTAAATTTGGACATTTTGGGGTATGCAGGTGCCGCAGTGCCTCCCAATTGGTAAGTTTCATATTATATAAATTCTCCAGCTCCCAAAAGCTGTCTGCTTGGCTAGTCCATATTCCCACACATAAAAGATTATTACAGTAGGCTTATAAAATATAATACATGGTTATAAAGACTTATTCAATGTCACCAACAAAATTTATAATATTATATTAGTAGTGCTCCAGTGTTTAGCCAACTTTTAACGAACAAGACATAAATATAGATTATTCCCTTTAGTTGTGTTGGACTAAATGTGACGGAATTGTAACCCAGCGACATATATGTCTGAAAGAAAACATTTGTATTGATTGATACGTTTTAAACCGACTAGGTTTTTAGTGTTATAGCTCAATACTTGTTGAGGTAGACAAGCACGACTTAGCTTGCAAAATACCTTGCAAGATCATAATTATTAAATACCTATAGAGATATCAAACCATCGATCACCTTTTTTAAATAACATCTTGTAATCTACAACTCGACTAATCTTTTAATAAATACCGGAGAAGCGTAACATATTATATTTAAATAAATCCCACTAATAGAGTAGAAAATTGAAAAGAAACATGAAATCTATGCTATCGATATTAGTATTGGTGTTTTTTCAACTCAATTGTATAAACAGTCATTTCATAACCCTAAATAAAGATTTAGAGCATTGTGATTTTCATCTTTCATATCTTTGGCACTCAAACTGTGAGTTTGCTGACAGACTTGTTAATGAATACCAATTTTCACAAGCATGGACTGTGACAAGACTAAACGGCTCCATTGCTAAAACCGGAGAAGGCAGTGTGACGGATGGGGTTTTATTTAACCGTGTAATCTGCAAAGTGAATTGGCTCATTGATCACAGTGCGACGGATGCATTTTCTAGATTTATTTTTACAAACGAGTCCCTGCGGCAGTTAACGGTAAATTTCCTTGTTTACGATAACCTTTTTCAACCCAACTTGTGGGTGAACCAGAAATTTTTTAGAAAATCTGCAACAAAAATAATAGCGGTTGACGCATACTCATACACCAATTTGACATTACGTGTTCATCACAATAATTGGAAACCGTTTGATTACACACCCACAACTGACGCCATCGAGTATTGGAATGAGCAGAGTGCACATTACAATTACAAAGTCAAGGTTGTATCCATGCTGTATCCACCAAGTTCTGAAAATATTAATTATGATTATTGCGCCAATTCGAATTACATCATTTTGAAATATGACAAAAATAGGTGTGCTCCAGACATCAGAGTTATTGAAAATCTGAAAACAGGTTTCAGTAAATATGGAAATGTAACCTACCTCTATAAAAATGCTAAGGAAAACGTAGAAAATTTTAATACTGCTGACACTGACGCTCTCATTCGACCAGATGCCATATTTGTCTTGCAAACACTTAAGTTTCCCTATTCACAGACATACATAACGCGAGAATTAAAAACCATAGGTTTGTTATATTGTGAACAGGGTAACGAAGTGGAAAGTCACAGTTTGTCAGTGTGGGTTGAAAATTACTACGACCAATGGACGTGGCTTCTTATTCTCATTTCTTTCACTATAGGAACTCTGTTCACCAAAAACGTCAAGTTATTAAAGAAAGAAAATATTCTGCATGAAATTTCCACAATTTTATTTTTTACCCTTTGTTTGATTATGTCACAATACGGCGGAAGTAAGAAGAAAGTGCTGATTGTAATTTTGTCGTTGATGTCAATCATTATTTGTGTTGGCTATGAAAGTCACATGACGAGTCAGGTGATTGCACCATCCGATATCAAGTTATTTCCCAATATGCCTCAACTATTGGAAGCTGGTTATAAATTGGTTACATATGTTGGCCCCTCATTAGCTAAACCTTATGCAATTGACGGTATGTATTACAATGCCTTTAAAAAATACAAAATTCTTAATAAATTCAATAACTCAAGTGTCGCCCTAGTAAATATTTCCGAATGGCGGTTGAAAAACCTTACCCAAACAAATAAAAAACTTTTTGCGATGCACGATTCTTCGTTGAAAAATAAACATATACACGATTTAGAAATTGAAAATCCAGTGGTCAAATGCCACCAGGCAACAGAAACTCTACCCGGTACCCCAGAATGTTGGAAGTTTCTATATGTTCATTTTGATCGTGTAGCAAAGTTGTTCCACTGGTTAAATGAAATTGGACTAGTTGAAATGTATTATGAAAATTCTGATTATTGGATTAACTATCCAGTTCGACGACATTCGGTTAAAAAAGTTTATTCAGATACCCAACCTAAGGGAATAAATCTGCATATGAAATTATCAACAATTTTTATAATGCTTTATTATTGCATTGCGATTGCTTCCTTAGCTTTCTTAACTGAAATTATTATTGGTTTAATTATTCAAAAGTTAACAAACATGCACAAACAATACAAGCAATTATTAAATCTTTGGCACATAGAAAATTAACCGTTGACTTTGGTAAAATGTACTAAATTCTAAATACATTTTCATACATACGTGTGAAAACAAGCAATGAAATATGCTGTAAAGATTAAAATAAAACACCTTTAAACATTGTAAATTATTACTTATTGCCATTGCCTTTTATCATTTACTTAAATTGCATAGTCACCTGCCTATTGCAAATAGAAATACAAAAGCTGATTATACGAAATCAAGAAATTAAAATGATTGACGAGGACCCTAACTTCTTACCGAGGAAGCACTGTACCTTACCCTACTCTAAATAAACATTTGCGGAATTGTGATATTAATCTTTCATATCTTTTACGCTCATACTTCGAGTTTGTTTTAGTTTGGTTTGGCTTCTGTTTCGAATCGGTTCGGAATTTAAACGTAATTTTGGGTTTGGTTTCGATTCGGTTCCAAAATACATAGTATGTGTTAACGTCTCTTCTGGACACACACAGAATACAAAGCAACTTCGTAAATGAATAAACGAATTATCATTATTGATTTCGCCTTATTAATCCATGTCTATAATTATATAAAATTAATCTGGAGAAGGGGGCTAAAAATAGAGGAAGGTTATTATTTTTAAAATAGCAAAATATGCCTTTCGATTTGAATTTTGTTTTGGGGGTGTGGAGTCGTCATTATCGCTTTTGTTATCTTGTAATATATTTAACTGAGATTTATTATATTCCACTTGAATGATCTTTAATTGAGGCAGTTAACAGCTAGATGTTACTATTAGAAGGTAAAACTACTAAAAGAGGGAGGCTACAAGTTTACACACTATTGGAATGGTGGGGTTAAAATAGATAAATACGGTAAAAGCATTAACTTTCGAGAGTATCAAGACTGAGCACCGGTGTCGGTGGTGATGTATGATGGGAGAGTTGCTCAGCAGAGATGCTTGTCTTGATAGAGGTTTTTAATTTAGCATTAATTATTATTTACTACTATTTATGACTGACTAGCTAGTTTTACAGATCATAGTACAACTGGGCTCAGACTCAGAAATAAATGTTATCAATCAAATAAAGTCAGTCACTGTAATACTGACCTGGGAAACACAGACTACAAAATCCACATATAGCATAGTGAAGTACCACATACTTAATATGTGGCCCCATGTAAATTTCCTACACCACATTTGTGGTCCTAGGGTTTAGAAATCAGCAAAGTTTATATTAAATAGCTATAATTTATAATGAATAAGAAAATGGATTAATTGATACACTTTTATAAACGTTATATTGCCCAGAGCCACAAGTTACACTGAAGTACCACAAATGTGGTTGGTATATTACGTAACCCTCACCCTGGATAAGGGATAAGGACAACAATTGTGGTGTAGGGGCTAATACATTGGCAAAGAAATATTTTTAATTTAAAAAAACAGATTTTGACGTAGGTACTTAAACCAACTTTAGCGTGTATCGTGTAAATAAAACACATTTATTTGTGACACATACAAAAAATCTCATGTAATTAGGTCACCTGAAACATTGCAATATTTCAAATCAAAGTTGAAAAACCACAAATGTGGTCCACTTAATGTTAGTGTTTCGCGGGTTAAGCCAATATTGTTAATTGAATCAAACTCAAGAGTAACTAGTCAAAGGACAAGATTACGGGAATCGCAAAAAAACCCCTATTCAGCCAAAGAAATATGAAAATCTTCATGCCAATTCCTGAAATTATGCTAATAACAACACTCATAATAAGTGCTATGGTTTTCCTTTATTTCGTGTAATTACAAGCAAAATTTGTTTTTATTTACCTCTACAGTTATATTAAGCTGGCTTTAGAGCATAGATGAAAATATGATCAAAAAGGCAATAATAAATCAAATACTTGTTAATGTTAAGAAAATAAAATGCCTGGATTTGTGAAGTTAATGTTGCTCCACAATAATGTACTTGTTTTCAATAAAATATAGAAGCCTTTCGCTTTTGAAAATGTATTAATAGTACAATAATAGGAATATTCCGAAATTAAGTCAACATTTTTTGTTGAAATTCGATGTTCAACTTCAAGTTCCATCGACAAACATAAAAATGTTCTGTTTTTGCTACGGACAGGGGAAATATGAAAAACCTTACTTAGGATTAGTATTCTCAACGCACACATTTCTCAAAACAAACAGCTATATGTATATACAAACTAAAAGCGGTTGAATGAGAACTTGGATTTAAACATAATATTATAGAAGAGAGATTCGAATACAGAGTTCATTTTATTTTATCCAAGTCCTTGAGTGAGAGTGTAAAATAAATGTGAGCGTTGTAATAGAACTATTGTGTATTAGTGTATTGTATAATTTGGTACAAAAATAAATACATAAAAGTAAAATAATAACACGGCAATATTATGCCATCTGGAAGATCATGTGTAGTTCCAAATTGTGACAATAAGCGTGGAACCACTGGAATCAGTTTACACGAATTTCCAGCTGAGGAATCACTACGTAAACAGTGGTTAAAAAATATTTCCAGAGGTAAAGATGACAACCCTTCTGTGCCTTGGATACCTACGAACGACAAGTAAATAATTTCCACTTCTTATTTTATCAATTTCAAAAGCTATTTTAATATTCATCTATTAAATATAATCGGTCCCCTGATACATGTGTCCTGTAAAGATAATGTACGGTAAACTTTGAACTTCAGCCAAAACCCAACACAATTTAAGGGGTAGTGAGGTAGTGCACACCGTTTCTAGAGATGAGAACGAGGTTACAGGCCAATGTTGAATGTACACCAAAATGGTTTATAGTATATAACATACTATACGTATATATATTTGAACTTTTACTGTTCGAAATTTCAATTGTTATTGGAAAATATTTCAAGATGGTTGTGGGCATGCATATGCAATAAATAATCCCCCGATAATTTGGAAATCCGTTTTGAATTGTTCATTTTTTATTGACTTGCAGGGCTTCAGTGTGTAGTGCACACTTTGAAGTTAGCGACTTTCGTAGAAATATTAATACTACCCGAAAATTGCTGAAGAAAAATTCGGTGCCAACAATTTTTAACTACCCATCCGATCAGAGAATCAAACCAAGTTTTAAGCGACCTCCTCCAAAGCAGCGACTTCTTCTGAACATTTCAAAATCTAAAATTCCAAAAATTGAGAATCCAATATTGAGTACTGATGAAGACGAACAAATATCTACATTTGAAAATCGTGAATCGCCTGGAATTAAGACTGAAACCAATGGAGGACTATTAAATAATAAAAAGAATAAATTAGACACAGTACAAGTTCAATCGCTATGTGCCGAAGACTACGAAAAACTCCAGAATGAGTGGCGGAAAAAGCAAAGTACATATAGCACAAAAATAAGTAGATTAACAGCAAAAGTAGAGCAATTGGAGGCAGAATTAGAAAGTGAGAAGAAAAAAGGTTCGAGTAAACACGCACTTCAAATAAAGAAAATCGTTGACGCATCAAAGGAAGAGAACACAGAATCAATGATTCTAATTGAACAAATTGAACATTTCGGGAAAACTGCTCCACAATGGTCAAAATTTTATTTGCAGAAGTCTTCCGAGTGGTATGCAAAATCTCCTAGTGGATACAAGTTAGCCAGAAGTTTCAAACTTTTCCCATTGCCTGTAGCCTCCACGATACGAAGATTTTTAGAGCAAGACCAGCCCGAGAGAAGTACAACTTTACCGATCAATCTGAATAAATGTTTTATATAATCTATAGATAGTGAATTCGTCGTGTGGCTGTGCATTATTGGTTTTTGAGACTTTCTAAAATCAGGGATGTAATTTGTCCAAATTTCCTGGGGACCCTAAATATCGAAAACAAGGGTCATGCTCCCTGTGGGCGCGTGGCCTGATACAATCCTTGCAATTCTAAATACCGATATCCAATCTATGCCTCCTATTCTAAATCCAAAATAATAGACACGCCCCCACATGGGGTGTCATTTTATACATCTCCTGGGGATTTAAAATTCGTAAATGCAAGCCAGCATAGTAACTTGCTTTTTCGCTCAGTCTTCAACCTAAAATATTTTCCTTTGAATTTAAATATGGTAATATCCAATTAATATTAAAATTATCATGAATTTATTTTTAATAACCGATTTAGAAACCTTGGCTCATATCAGCCTACGTAACCTTAGTAAATACAGGGATGGTTGTATTTTACATAAAATGTTAGCATCTATCATTCCACAAATCTGGCAAAATCCTTTTAATGATGTCAATTTTCTAAATCGTTGGACCTTGCTCTACAACCTTTAGAGGTTTGAGAATGATTGAAATTCCTGCAGGCTACACAGAATTGCAAAATATTTCAATGGTCCACTCATGGGCATGGCTAAACTTATAGTTTTCCTGACAGTTAAAAAATAAATTCATACCCCATTTGGGAATTCTGACTATTACCTAGATGCCTACAATTTTCCAACAGCCCTTCCTTAGGGAGCGTAGCAGAATTACTTGATCCTTGACCTTCCTAGGATTCCTAAAACAATTGGTTGCCTTTTCTGGCTCTTGTCCAAACTCCTGAAATCCAGCCACGCCCCCTTCGTGGGCCCTGACCAGATATCCTGGGGATCCTCCGGATCTATTTCATGGGAGGGTCCCCCGGTCGTGAAGAAATTCCCTGCATAAAATGCATCAAATTGCCGCGTTGCGTATAAAATTCGAACAATTTGGAGCCGTAATCTACATGAAATATTTATTTAATTCGTGCGGGGCTCAAAAAAGTTGAATTTTGTCAAATTCAACATAAAATAGACAAAATTCGCACTAGACGCGAAACGTTTTACGATTTCTTGCTCTTTTTGGGCAACATACAAAATAACCTCTTTTTAAGTTAGACCTAAGTTGGAGTACAAAAATATAGGGTGCTTCATCTCCCTCAGCCCCCATAAATGCACCACTGCTGTGTATAACAGATAAACTACTTTTTCCAAATAATATTCAACTATCAATATTATATATTATAGATGCCTTGGCCTTAAGTGACAGTCCAGAAGACAAAGAAAAGTGGAAAATGTTGTGGGGGAATGATTTGGTAAATAAATTAAAAATTAATATCCTAATTGTATCATTGTATCACTGTATGCAGACACATTGACACAACACCATCTTCTAGTTTTATGTTTTCAGTGGGCTTGAATAATCAGTATGTGTATTTTTTTTCCTTTAATGCTTAGATTTTACATGAAATTACTAGTTATTTGAGTATAACGGATTTGAAGCAATTGGGCTGTGTGGACAAATATTTACTCGAAAGAGTTCGAACACTCTCTCGTTTCACATCTTTAGCCTGCCAAATAGTGACTAGATTCAGTCATACTCCCATTTTCATGTCAAGAGCCATTGTGGTGTGCAATAAATTGTCTGATGATGCTGTTTTCTTCGAAAGATATGGTGCGGAAATGTTTAAAGAAACTATGCACCTAGAATTCCGGGATGTGTTCTCTTTATCGAGCACAAAAATAAATTCTCTAATTATACCGATTGTCTCCAACTGTAAAAAATTGACATCTATGAAATTTGGCACATTCTACCATATGAAGGATGACAATGAATCATTCTTAAATGACGTAAATGTAAAAACCCGATTTGCCAATTTAAGAAACCTTGAAATTGGACCAACTGCGATAAACTACGATGCAAGATTAGCAAAATGGATCAAAAAACATTTTGATGATTCGCAGAAATACAAATTATTTGAAGAAGCAACTAAAAATATGAAACTCGTCAAGTTGACTTATTCGGAGCCTTCAGAATACATAAATCGTATTCATCCGGAGTTTTTGTTAAATAACAATAGAGAAACCCTTAAAGAGTTAAGTATTGCCATCGACTTGAAACAATTAAAGAGACTAAACGCAGTTCAATTTCCCAAACTTTCTAAATTGGAGTTAGCTGTCATCCAATGGTATAACGGGGAGGGGAAACAATACTCTCAAAGCAACTATGAAGAACTTGAAGAGTTCCCTCAACTCGTAATTCCATTTTTACGGAATCATTTGTCCAATTTAACAGAATTTCAGTTCGGTGCAAATTATAGCTTTTCCTTAACTCCTCTTTGTGAGTTACTGCAAGATCCTACTAATACTGAGAAACTGAAAGTGCTTGGTTTTAGCTCCTATTTTGGGTTTGAACGACCTTTGTCCTTAATCAATTGGAATTTTCTGAAAACAATGTCAAGTCTCCGATATTTCAAGTTCAATTATCAACACCAGAAGGAAATATACCGCAATGACAGCTGGAGCTCTCATAACATAGTAAATCCAGATGAGTGGGATGATTTCGGTCAGTTTTTGCCTGTAATCCCATCCAATATCAAGTCCATCGAATTTCGTGGCTTAAAGTTTCTCGGACGTCAGGAAGATTTGCTCAACACAGAATCTTCCGATTTATTGCGATTTAAACAACTGACTGAATTGAAAATCCATTGTCCATCATTTTTCAAAGACGAATCGCTTCAATTTATTTGCAAGCATTTAACGAAATTGAAAATACTTGAAGGGGATTTTACTGATGTGACCCGCTTCGGCATTAGTGGTGTTAATAAGCTTAAAAATATTAACACCGGAATTTGTTTAGCCAAATTGACAGGTTCGTTTTGAAAATAAATGCAGAGAATGCAATTTACTCAAAATCAGTGTTACAAACTTATGTACACTTTATCATATTTTTGTTGGGTTGACTATTCGTTTATAAATATATTTTTGCAGAACTGGTCGAACTCCAAATCACCTCCTGTGATTTGAGTTTAAATTTGCGCCTAGAAGACATTCTAAAGTACACTCGTTTTTCAAATCTTGTAAAATTACAAGTTTGGCATGGGACGTATAGGTATTGTGGTCATGTATGTACCCTAAATTTGTGTTTTATACTGTATGTTTATTTTAATTGGCCAAAATCTACTTTGTAAAATGTTTTTTTCTTAATCATGTATGTATATCGTATAATTGTGTATGGTGTGTTTATGTTTTGTAGAAATTTAAAGCTAAGCATTTGTTGCGATTGCTTAGTCAAAATCCCTGTTTGGAACGAATTAATTTATGGGCGCTCCCGTTACCTAAGGATTGTCGCAAAAAAGTAAAGAAACTCCATCCCAGATTCAATTGGTGCTGAGACTGAGATCCCAAATATTTCAAGGTAAAAATAACTTCCTAAAATATGTTGAAATTATTTTATTTGTACTATTCAATGCTCTATTTTAAAAGTGTTTTCTTTATATCGAAATATAATATTTAGCACCATGAAATACTAGTCGGAAACGAACGAGACACGGTTGCAGCAGTACTGATTAAATATTCTGTAGCTTAGCTAATCTATATTTTACTAATTTTATATATACAGTTTCCGTATTATATTTACATTTTTATATTCATTTTACTTATTACACTGTAGTTGTACCTAAATGCACAGCAGGTTTAATGCATTCTGCCCATGTTGTCGTTCTCAACTTTACAGTATAATTATGCTTAAATTACATGTACCTATCTACATTTTCTTATTGGATTAGTAAATAATTGATCATTGTTCACCTAATTATCTCCACCGTTGCTAGACTCAAATTCAATGGCATATTTAGATACAGGGCTCGGGCTCCACTCAGATTTTTCCACGACTTACACTAAATTATAATTATACTAGATGTGCGTATATAATTTTTTGAGCAGTCCCAGTTTCGACTCCCCATAAAAATGTCGTCCCCACTGTGGTCCCAATTGTCGTCCCCACTGTGGTCCCAATTGTCGTCCCCACTGTGGTCCCAATTGTCGTCACCACTGTGGTCCCAATTGTCGAAACCACTGTGGTCCCAATTGTCGTCACCACTGTGGTCCCAATTGTCGTCACCACTGTGGTCCCAATTGTCGTCACCACTTTTGTCCCAATTGTCGTCACCACTGTGGTCCCAATTGTCGTCACCACTGTGGTCCCAATTGTCGTCACCACTGTTGTCCCAATTGTCGTCACCACTGTTGTCCCAAATGTCCTGTCCCGCAGTGTCAATTGCACTTCCCTCTGAATATTTCCTTGCCCTTGAGCTAATCGCCCCCACCCTGTGTACGTGCTTGATTGTCCCAATTTTTGTCAGTAATTGTTATCATTATTGTTGACATGTTTGTGGCAATCGCTGAGTTCCATAAGTCAGCACTTGAGGCCGGTGCTCCGATTTATGTAAAGGCGCCCGCCGGGGTTGGGGCGCCCTCGATTTCAACAAAAGCCGTAGGGCATCTCATGTTTAGCGAAATTTTCAGATTTAGTTGGGTTGGGACGCCTTTCTAGTGGGGTTTGGGGCGCCTTTTTAGTGCGGTTGAGGGCGCCTTTTTTAAAAATGTGTTTTCGACTTCCAAAAATGAGAGTCGGGGTTGAGAGCGCCCTTCGGGCGCCCCGGGGTATAAACCCCCAAGCTCCACATAAATCGGAGCACCGCTTGAGGCTCATGAAACGAGAAGGTGCCTAGTAAAACACATGTTTTCGGCGACTTTACGTTCATCACCCCAGATCTCGAAAACGAAAGGAGATAATGGACATTTACCAGCAACAATGTTTTAGGAAATCCTTTTCTTTTTCCAATGCACTAAATAACACATTTGTAGATATTATAGTTTTTAAGTATCAGTCGTACAACTTTTTACGCAATGTGAAGTGGCGCAGAATAGCTGATACACCGATGAAGACGTTGATGTGTACGCCAAAAGTTGTCTTCGTAAATCGATTGGCACTTCAAAACTATCAAACCTACAGAGATGTAATTTAGTTCATTCGAAAGAAAAAAGGATTTGCTAAAACATTATCGCTGGTCAATGGCTCTTTTCGTTTTCGAAATCTGGGGTAATGAAGAAAAAGTGGCCGTAAGAACATGTTTTTAGGCACCTTCTCATTTCATGAGCTTCAAAATCCACTTTTATGGAATTCAGTAATTGCCTTCACCCTAGTGTTTCAAACTTGAAAAATTGAAAATAATATTGTTCATAGCCTATTGTCAAATTTAGCCCCATAACCCCCCCCCCCCCCTCTCAAGTGCGCCACTGCCTACAAATGATATTTTACAATAATATTTTATAGGAATTTTCATAAGTTGCGTCAAAATTGTTGAAATCCGATTTGTTGTTCGAAAGTTCCAGGGACACAACAAAACAATGGTGCACTACACTGTTTTTGCTATTGACGGGAAGAGCGAAAGCCTTACTTCATACTTACATTACAACTTACAACCTACAATTGGCATTCTCATCTGAACTATCTCACAATCAGCGCAGGTTTCTCACATCAAACATATATATGGAAATACAAACTAAAAGCGGTTATGTAGAAGTTGGCTACAAATATTGAAGAGATAAAATTATAATACATAATTATTTACATAATATTGGATATAGATAGGTAGTACGGTAGTAGGTACCTATAGTTCAGTTTATTTTATCCAAGTCCTTGAATCTAAAAATGTGATTGTGGTAATATTTATTTTAATAAAAATAAATACTAATAAAAAGTAAAATAATAACACTGCCAACTGCAACATTATGCCATCTGGAAGGTCATGTGTAGTTCCAAATTGTGGCAATAAGTTTGGAACGCCTGGAATCAGTTTACACGAAATTCCAGCTGACGAATCACTACGCAAACAGTGGTTAAAAAATATTTCCAGAGGTAAAGAAGACAACCCTTCTCTGCCTTGGGTACCTACGGACGACAGGTAAATAATTTCTACATCTTATTTTGTCAATTTTAAAATCTATTTCATATTTTACCGACAGGGAAGGAATTTTATTTTGAATGACTTTTTTTGTATTGACTGCTAGGGCTGCAGTGTGTAGTGCCCACTTTGAAGTTAGCGACTTTCGCACAAACACTAATTATATTCGAAAATTGCTGAAGAAAGATGCGGGACCAACAATATTTAACTACCCATCCTATAAAAGAATCAAACCAAGTTTTAAACGACCTCCTCCAAAGGAGCGATTTCTTCCGAACATTCTTGCAAAATCTAAAATTCCAAGAATTGAGGATCCAATATTGACTACAGATGAAGACGAACAAACATCTACATTTGAAATACGCGAATCGCCTGGATTTAAGACTGAAACCAACGGAGGGCTATTAAATAATATAAAGAATGAATTAGACCCAGTGATTACTTCAGTCGAGCCACAACCTGTCAATCAGAATGAGTCACTGCTGGATACTTCGCATCCTAAAGAAGCACAAGTTCAATCGTTGTACGCCAAAGACTACGAAAAATGCAGGAATGAGTGGCGAAAGAAGCAAAGTACATATTGCACAAAAATTGGTAGATTAACAGCAAAAGTAGAGCAATTGGAGGTAGAATTGGAAAATGAGAAGAAAAAATGTTCAAATGAATACGCAAATCAAATACAGAAAATCATTGAAGCATCAAAGGAAGGGAACACAGAATCAATAATTCTACTTGAGCAAATTAAAACTTTCGGCAAAACTGCTCCACGATGGTCAGAATTTTATTTGCGGAGGGTTTCCGAGTGGTATGCGAGATCTCCTAGTGGATACAAGTTAGCCAGAAGTCTCCAGCTTTTCTCATTGCCTGTAGCCTCCACGATAAAAAAATTTTTAGTACCCGAGAAAAGTAAAACTTTGCCGACTCAATCTGAATAAATCTTTTATTTAATCTATATAGTAGATTCGTGTGTACCGCATCGCACGGTTGTTTGTTGACACTGTTCTAAGCTGAAAATATATTAGAATACATATTAAATATATTATGTCAATCCCCCTCTCCTTGAAGGGTAATACAAAATCGTTGGGTTGGAAGTCCACGCTATTGTCAATTGATATAATGTTAAAATTATTAGATATATCTTATCCGTATAATTTTTGGCCTTTAGATTAATTATTATTTATTATTTGGTCATGTAAAATATATAGCTACTCATTTATTAGGGCACAGATTTATTGAATATCTGTCTTAAGCGCAATAAACCTTATAAGTGAAAACTCCCATTTTATGAATTATTTGATGTCTGTTTTTTTTAAATCATGATGAAATGATGAATGGAAACGTCAAAGTGTAGAAGTATTACAGCTCGAAAACTTTTGCGCTTCACAGAGGTCACATGGTTCAAAAATGTAAAAATTAAACTATTTGGCTTCATTATAATTATATTTAGTATTTATATATAGGTACACTTCGTTTGCATTAGCTACTTATTATAACATTATATTGTTTTTCAATTGTTTTTAAATATTATTGTATTGCTGAGCACTGGCGTAGCCAGGAGGCAAGGAGGCTATTTCCCCCGTCCCTGAAATCCGGACAAAATAGGTTATTTTACCAAAAAAGTACAATTTTGTATTGTATGTTCATTTTGTCCAAAATGGTCCCTTTTTTGTGTACCTCTTGTTTTGAGTTTGGCCCGCTCCCCAACCAAATTTGGATATGAATTTGATCTTAAGTATACACAAATAATTCCTTTCTTTGATGGTAAAAAATAGGCGTTTTGTGCCTTCGAAATCAATTATAATGCAATTCAGTTATTTGTTAATGGAGGCATTATTTTAAATAATTTACTTTTTTTTAAAGGCAACTAAATGAAATTTCGCTTCTAAAGGTTGAAACAATGCCGACGTACAAAAGACTGTCCTGATTTGAAATTACATGAACGCATTTGTCTCATGTATTAGATGATAGATGCATTTGCATTCAGCCGATATGCTAAATGTTAACAACTTGATAAAAAATGAAATGTTAAAAATATACGATAACCAACCACTCTGGGCCGTACTCAAAATGTGGTTTGGGGAAGGGCACCAAATAACATAATTGTTTGCGCATAACTAGAAAATACTATGCTATACAGTACTCAAGACCAAAACTGGCCTAGCTGGTGGTGGTGGTCAAAAATCAGCAAATATGGAAAAATATGTGATAAATCTTCAAAATAAATATGTTCTAGCATATCGTCGGTTTCATGTCAAACGGAAGGTTCAGAGAATGGGAAAATGGCTAAGTGAATCTTTGGCGGTTGGCGTTTTACTACAAAATTAAATACAAATAGCAAGCGCCAATGAGTGATTTAGCGCTTTTTGCCATTCTCAACATTGTCTAAACTCTCTTTTTGCCATTACACCGACGATATATAATTTGTACTAACGATGCAAATATGTAAAAATATATAAAATGAAAATAATATGAAAATAAAGCCCATAATCAAGCTTTGAGTATAAGCTTGCTTAGGGAATATATAGCTTGTCGAAAAACAAGAACAACGAAGCTCGACAAGACAGATTCTCGACATGTAACTTTTCAGATGTCTATGATTAATTTTTGACTAGTCGTTTCGAATTTAGCTGTTGCTTTATTATTATCACCTTTCATTCATTATATATTTTTTACACTGGTAGCTATTCAGAATTTTCAGAATACTTTAGCACCCCAACCAAGTGTATACACAATTTTACACAATCCTGAACAATAATTATTTTGTATAATATATATTTTGGTATGTAGCATTGCAACTGGGAATATCTGTAGAACTTCAAAAATACTTTCAAGCTTTTCTGGAATATTCATTTAAATATTGAATAGTAACAACATCGTTCCGATCCGTAGCTCTACGTCCCGTTACACCATCCATTCAAGCATTTCTGCAAGTAATAATTTTCACACAAATTACTTTTACTGGCAAATAATTTTTAGGTAAATACTTAATTAAGGGACGCAATTTTATCTGTATTTTGGTTACTTTGCCGGATGTTCCGCAGGAAGCACCATCAGGTGCTGGACGATTCCTGGTGGATGTCCAAGTGCACGTAGAACTTTCGTTAGGTGAGGGGCATGCTGCTTTCCATTGACATCTTACATTTTTACATAAATCGTCAGCACTAAAATTTGGAGAGACGATAGCATCCTCCCGACCCAATACACGTTGACAAAAAATGTCCATATTTATTTTGTCCCCAGGTTGTAACTGTGATGGAGCCCAACTACTTGGAGCTTCATTTGTAGACAAGCACGCTGCGTTCGTGGACCTATAAATAATTTTGTATATACCCAATTAAGTTTGTTTATGTAAAACAATATTTTGTAAATCTTCCGTTCCGTAGCTCCCTACTTTTAAAAATTTATGGAAGAAGCTAAAAAATTTCAAATTAACGAATAAGGTAAGAAAATTGGAGTTGCTTACTCAATGTAAGTTTTCATGGTCAATTTACTGCAGCTTGAAAAATAAAATTTATTTTCCGTTCCCGTTCCCAAATAGCTCATGATATAACCATCGGCCCAAGGGCAGCTGGCACTAGCACCGTCACCATCGTGAGGAGATCCCAAACTAGAAAAAATAATTTCTCATATTAAATTGTAAATTAATATGTGGCGATGGCAAAGGTGCTTCAAATATTTGTAAGGAAGTGAATACCTTTTTCCTATTTCAATTATAGAGACATTTTTTAATTGTTTGATCTATCATATTGCGGCGATATTAAATGTTTTTTTAAAATTCATTGAGTGATGTTTTGAGCAACGAAATTGAAAAGTTTTAAAAGCGTTTTTTCAATTTAGATGCATATTATACAGATATATCTCATTTTTAATTAAACAAAACTTTGTCCTACTTATGTGCCAATTCGTGTGCGACTGTCCAGATTCCATCAAATACTCCACCGTTGTCAGCGTTGACTGATGTTTTGACAGACTTATTATTATTTGATCGACAAGCGGCTCCTATCCAGGCGTAACCGGCAGTCGAACCGAAGTTTAGGCCGGATATCAGTGCCGCAGTGTCGTGGGGGGTATAACTCGCACTTGAAGCGAACATGTGTTCACATATGAAGATTTTTTTGTTCTTTAACGCAAAAGTATTTTTATTATTAAGTATCCTATATACCTACCGATATATACAATCTGTTCGCTTACTGAAAGAATCAAGTACACCCTCAATACTGTACGTGCCGTCAGAATTTTGATGCTGTTCAATGAACGGTTGATTCGCTTTCGACTGAAAATAAAATGTTTATAAGCTATTTAGAATAAAATAAAATATTTAGAATGTTAAGAATTTCTCGTTCTTCTAGGTTTAGAAATTGGGAAAAAATATGCTAAAGTGACCTACCGTCAACATTACTAGTCCCACAATTTTAAAAGTGATTTTAGGGTCGTCGATTGTAGCGTATCTATTATTAACTCCCCGCATGAATATTGCGAAGTATTCTGTAAGTGCAGAAATGCTTCCATTAAACTGAAGATACGTTTGGTAATCGCCAATAATTAAAACCTCAGGTGTAACAATCGTTTGGATTGCAAGGTTGAACGGCTTAGCATATACTAGTGGTTTATCCCCCGGGACAGTAACTGGTAAATAAAATCACGTTTGTATAATTAATTGAAAAAACTCATCTAAGATAAATTATAGTGTAGTTTAACTACCGTAATCAGTTTTTCCGGATTTCGTCTTTACTTCAGTTAAATCATGTTCTCCTTTTGAATTGTGAGTTATAATTTGGTTGTTAATTTCGCCGTACTGTAGAAAAAAATATTAAGAAATAAAAAATGAAAATGCTATTAGAAGATTTTTGTATTGCTGGATAGCATTGATGACTTGAAAATTATTTCAATAATCTAATAATCGACGTATTGAAAATAAATGTTGTTAAACTTGTCAAAATTCAATTTATTTTTTAATGAATGTTATTTTGCTATATATCCAGGTACTAAGTTAGTGAGTGAAGAAATATAAAAACATTTACCATATGAATTCCATCATTGTGGTGAACCAATTTTACAGCCGCATTGTTCTCAGTATCAACGTAAATCTGATTTTCTAAATAAGCAATATGTTGCCGAGACGGTGTTACATCACTGATTACGCGATTTCCTTTTTCGTCAATAGTCTCAAGTGTAAACTTGAAATTGGAGTGAAATATTCGATCATCTGAAAATATAAGTGAAAGTTATGTAGCTATTTTCACTAAAGGATAATAATACAAAATTATATACTGCTATCTTTTAATGCGTGCAACACAAAAAAGTAAAGACCTGGTCGGTGCAAATTGAGACTGATTTCTTTCTCTGCTGTTCCAACCTGAACTAAATATTTCGCATGTTCTTTTTTTGCAGAATCTATTGAGACAGAAGCCGGCGAAGCAAGTACTATGACCAAATTGGTCAAATAAGTGATGATAAATATAAATTTCATTTTACTGAAATTTTCAAATGCAAGTATTATCAAATAAAATGGAAGACAACTCGCATCCAGGACAACATTGCTTTATTTTATATAGTTTCTGAATGTCCAGGTTTATTACATGATAATCGTTAGGTGTCAAATAACAAACTAATTGTTTTATGGTCAGGGATATATACATTTCCATGGAAAATACTTGGCAAGCACTTTGTATAAAGTCAATTATTTTTCAGCTTTAGTAAAGATGAAGTTCATATTTTTGTAACCCGGTAATAAACATACCCATTATAGCTAATAATATGGATTTCTCACTAGTAAGTTGATTCAATTAGGGTATTATGCAGGCACGTAACTAGGATCGTAAGCTGGGGACCCCATCATCGAGATCCAACAGCATGCTGTTGCCCTATTTCCTTACTCAACAGCATCCTGTTCACCTCTGTGCCTG
>JAQFYB010003646.1:0-18745 GCA_034694085.1 Pogonognathellus longicornis | reverse complement strand
CGAGACTTCTACATTAGGTTGTGTTGAACATTTGATTTCTTCCCTCAATTCTATTTCAATTCAATAATTGTTACCATTAACTACTGAATTTTCGTTGTTATTGTATTTGCAATAATAATTATTATAACTGATATTTGATTATATTTATAATATTAAGATTGGAATATTATTGTACGTAATTAAATGTCTACACTCAATTGTACTCCTTATCATGGCTCCAATAAACTTATTTTGGTGCAATTGAATATTAAAAATAAAACATTTAGGTAGAACAAATTATTTAAATGCACTTTATCATTACGTAATCGATAACAACAAAATAAGTAAATCTGACGGTATAGCATCATCTCAAATTGAACTGTGATCATGTCATATTATTACCATATTTACTGTCAAATATTGACGTTTGTTATTGTAAAGTATTTGACAGTTTTACATACTGTCACAATAACTTCATCGCCTGTAAGTGCACAAAAACAGTAGATCTGACTATAGATAATGTTAAATATGACTATAGATAATGTTAGCAGTTGTTAGAGTGCAGTTACAAGTTAAATGCAAAGGAAAGCCAATTTAAAAAAGAAAACTCTCTTCATACATATATCATATAATTTATTGTTTATATTGGAGAATGGAATTGTATTGGTATGCGTATGGTACAAACGAAAACACTTTAAAAAATGTAAAATAAACGATACAGAGTAACTATCTATAATATGTATATCAGGGAGTTTTATATTCAGGCGCGTACCCAGGATTTCTTCTGAAGGGAGGCATTGAGGCATACTGCAAAATGCAGTGCAAATTGTCGGTACATAAATGAAAAATGCACATAGACATAACTATAATTTTTAAAGCAAAATATATTTTACATAGGCAAGAACAAATAAATTGCATGGCCAGCTAAATTCTGATATGTAACGTTTATGGACAATGACATCCTGAATGTTACATATTTTATTGATATCAGAATGGAGTTTTATTTGTGTTCATTCTAGAGTCGCGTCATTGCGTTGCTGTGAGTGAGCGTGTTGTTTCACAAAGATCTTTGTTCACAAACGTTACTTCTATTCGTGCAGCACGGCTAATGTTCTGAGACACCATGTCTTTGTTCGTAAACGTTACAATGCATTTAGACTCTTCTAAAAATTACATAATATATTTGGCTTCGTTGTTAGTTAAATTCTACTTGACTCATAAATAGCACAAAACTACGAAAAGTCGTTTGGTTTTCTAAACCTGACAAAAATCATTCAGCTGAAAAACTTCTTTAATCGTTTTTTTTTGCTTTCATGATTCAATTATATGTTCTTTAATGTAAAAAGGTAGCAGGCAGGGTTAAAATATTGTGGCTTCATAAGCATGTGTTCAGTTTCAGTCACATTCAATTTCTCAATAAAACAAAAATACTAATAATATTTAGTGTACCTAACTTTGGAAACGAGGAAGGCACATGCCCACAGTGCCTCCCCCTCTTACGTCCTTGTTTATATTATATGAGTTCATTTCATATTGATATTGTAAAGCCTTCATTTTTAATGCTGACAATATTCACGATCATGATTCATTCATTCATCATCACTGATGTACTGTGTCTCCTTTAAGAGAGCGAATATATTTTAGACAGAACGTAGAAGATAAGATTGCATGAGTATAGAAAGGACAATTTATTGAATTCATACATTTACATCATTGTAATTCAATCATTGTAATTCAATCATTGTAATTCAATCATTGTATAGAATATAGAATCTTAGAAAAATTATTTCCTGCTTCCTGCATCCGATACATTAGTAAGTATAGGTATATATATATAATATCATATTTTATGCGTATTTCTATCAATGAATGAAATATATGACTTACACTAGACGAAGTCTCACTCAAAGTGTGGAAGCTACTAAGTGGTTGAAGTATTAAAATTATTAGTTCTATTGAATGGGACTGGGCATTGATAACTGTTGCATAAAATAACATCAGAATCACTCACTTCAGTTTCATGCCTCATATGAATGAATCATAATCATGACAGACAATGAAACAGACGAAAAAGGTAAGACAAGACATAACATGGTTACCGTATAATTTAGTTCCTGAGATGGTAAACTAAGGTCAAAGACAACTTCCGAATTGAGTTTTACACTTTCAAAGAACTTGGAGCAGTATTATATTGGTTTGTGTTTTTGCACTATCAACCGAAGATGACACATATATGTGCTGAATCAGTTAAAACACTTACAAATCTGCTCTAAATTACTATGCACTGTGTACCTACATAGAAAAACAAACAAAGTATGTAAACCCACAACTCATTAAAAAAGCACATTAAGATTTATTTACTCTTATGTTTCACAATGTTAATGAACAAGCACGCTATAAATTAAGTTAGGTACCTCCATCAAATTTCAATGTTCTGTATATAATTGAACAATAAATACAGTCAGTTATGCATACTTTTTCATATAAAATAGATTATAAAATTATTTTGCTGACAGTTTCGTTCGCGTTATTTTGACAGGATCGTAGATGTAGGTAATTCATTAGAAATCCTGTTGTTTAAATTTCAAATTCATTTGTATCGGTTCAAATCGCACGGTCTTTTAAGAAAGTTTGCGTTCGACCGGATCCATATATTGAAAACTAACACCAACCAAACCAAGTTGTTAGAAATTGAATGTGTTGTCAATAAATTATTAGAATAATGAAATAGAAAAGCTGTGTTTAGTAGTTAGGTACCATATTTATTTTCTAAGATGACAGGACAGGCCCCATGAAGGGTTCGTTTATCGCATGTTCCGTTTTTCAAGATATTGTACCAAAATACACCAGATCCTTTTACTGGATTTGCTGCTGTCCCAAGATTCCGAAATGCGGTCAAACCTCCTGCTTTAACGTCATTTATCTGCATGAGTCAAATAACAAGCGAATGAATATTAGAATATTGCCAACTTACACGGTCTTGACAGTATAGACTGCAACTGAGTTTGTATAGAAGACTAATCTTGTTCATGGCCAAGTACATTATACGTCAAGATGAGAATTTCATTTTTTTATTCAAAGACCATTCAAACAAATATATGTGGCACTTCGTTTACTATTTACTAAGATGCTTACGTATGCCATGAACGTTGCAATTCTTTCCCCATTTTCTTCTGTCAGTTCTTCTGCTTCTAGCTGTTTACATTAAAAATGCAATTTTTTAGAGCATAAATTTTTAACTGTAGTTCCTTGTCTGAAAGCAAACTTACACAGTCCAAGTGCGTTTTATATTGACCTCCAGACGAATAGCCTGCTACTTGAAAAAACTCGCTTTCATGCTCCTTTCTCACATTGAATCCCGTGAAAAACTTGAGATTTTTATAAAAAGATTCTTTCTGCACTGTCTCACGATCGTAGATCCATCCATTAACAGCAGTGCGATAATCGTTGACTTCAGTTTTCTTTTCAGCAACATTTACAGTTTCTGCCATTTTCAGAATGGGCAAGCCTTCAGTTTTGATTTCGTTTAATAATCCATCTCCAAGAAGATTGTACACTTGCACGATGCGAGGCTCCGAATGAAGCAGTTCCAGTTTCAAAGGATTTATTGTCCAGTAAGGATGACTTTCTCTCTCGAACCAACAGTACAAACGTCGCTTTTCCTCAGCACTCTATACTCGTATTGTTCGAAAATAAAGTTTACTCACAAATACACATCCTGTAATATTATTTATTACCTATACCTAACAAACAGTAAATGTTAAATCCCATTAAACCCAAATCCCAACAACTGCATTACGAGTTTCTATATTCGACAGGTCTTTTTGAATCAGGGCATTCAAGAAAAAGATTTAATTTTTGTAGCGAGCCCTAATTTTTGTACGTATATTTAGGTTTGGCATTTTGTCTTTAATGATGATTCTCTTTTAACAATAACAGTTTATGCTGCAAATATTAGGTATATATAAAAGGTATATAGCAGTAGTGATTATTAGAGGGACCTGATAATTTTTTCCGGAACACAAACTCCAATAACGCATCAAGTCCACACCTTGGTCAGTATTTTCCAGCGGTAGAATTTCATGAAGCTTTAATGTATCCATTACACGCACTCTTTCTTTATTACCCATTATTTTTTCATCAAGATTAGAATCTAAGCCATCACGCAGATGTGAAAACTTGTTTTTGAATAAAGTTAATGAGTCCTTGGTAATTTCAGATATCAATTGCTGTTCTTCCCACATTGCATCGTGCTGCATTGGGTTAAAAAGTTGTATTGGTAAGTTATGAAAAATTGACCGAAAAATCGGGAACAATAAAATCTTCACATTTTTGAATATTACTGATAATAAAGAAAGTAAATTGAAAGTATTGGGATTGTTCGACCTTTATTTTACATTCTTGGAGTTGCTGTACCACTTGTAAATAGTTTTCGGAAGATGTATCTGTAGTCCTCCAAATGGAAAGCCCTAATTCCAACCATTCAACTGCCAGCACCCAATTTTCAATCTCTTTAGCTTGTAAACCTAATTCTATCATGTTATCAACAGTCAAACTTCCAGTAGTATTTAACGATCCAAATATTCCTTTTGATAGCTTTGTTAACACAGAAAAAGAAAACTAACATGAAGAAACCTTGTTAGCAATGTGATTTTAAATTCAAGGCTAATTCATGATATTTTGTTGTAAAGTAATAAGGATTTCATGTGGATTGAGTTATACATCTAAAATTGGGTACCAATATTCGGTATTTATTATAGGTACCTACATCTAAAGATGTGAAATTGTAGTACATCTGAATATTCAATATAGCATCCATTGCATCTTTTGCGTCCTCAATTTTGGGTAAATTGACGTTAGTCAGAGCACGTCTCAATTTTTTGCACCACACACAAGCTATAGAAAAAGTATGACAACATAACATAGTGTAATGATAAGATTAAAAATAATTCAGTAGGTAAACAAAAACACAACAAGATACTCTCCACTTTCATCACATGATGTTATTGTGCCACTATAGATGCATTATTGTACTTTAGTACGTTTAAAAGATTTTCCATTGACAGCCAGATCCCAAAATTCAGTATCTGCCAAAAAAAGAGAAATAGGTCTCACACACTTAAAAATTATATACTGTTGCATAGCACGCTTACTCGACGGAGGGAGTTCAACTTCAATGTACATAAAAAACAACTCAATGTACATTGTAAATCTTCTGAGCATTCGATAAGACAGTAAAGGATTTGATGCCACTTCATACGCTCTCGTTTGACGATTCAACGGATTAACATTTGCAGTAGGGACTAATGCCCCATCTTTATAATCAAGGAGAAATCTACAACATCCATCCAGAGTTATCTCTATAAATATTTAACTTGAGTTTGCTATTAAGTTAAGAGTACAACTTACGTGTCAATGTCTTCAATCAGCATTTCACTCATCTCAAATTCATGTATCGTATTCGTTTCATTATAATTCAACAGAATGGAAAAAACATCTTGTTCCAATTCAGCTAAGTAAATCAACTTGGATGGGGAAAAGGCATAGTACTCTTTCTCCTCTTTAAGTTTCGGATCCAAAAAATTGAATTTGTTCGTTTCTTTAGCCTTGTATGGATTAGAATTGATTTCTTGTTGCAGTGACGATGCAATAGCAGTATCAATGATTAAAGCTACATGTAGGAATAATGATATACAATTAACGTGGAAAAATAGTACATATAAACGTGTATACATGATTTATTAAATAACCACTGTCTTCCCATAAATGCATGAACTGTATTTATACCTGTCTGGCATCATAAAGAAATGCATGCAGGTTCCAGGAAAAGACAATGCTAATTTTATTCCTTTTTAATGGTCCACTAAAATCCAACGTGACAGCTCTTTCCATAACATCAATGTGTATATAAAGGATCCATAAATGCGGCATTGCCAGTGCCACCATCATACCAATAGCAAAACCAAATGTATGCTCTGATTCTGATTGCTCGTACAACATTAAAAATTGCATAGAAGACTCTCGAAGAGTCTTGTCAGTGTGTGTGTTTGTGTGTGTTAAGCTTAAAGAAATTGTCTCACTTAACCTCAATGACCGAATAACTCTTCTTCCTTAAGCGTTTGACTTGAATTGTAAATTGACAACTACAAGTTACAACTCATGAATATGCAATATTCATGCAATTAAACTAAACCATTTGGCTCTCCAGACACTGACGTAACTCAATCTCTTTTCTATTGTGTATTGTTCTCAAGAGATGCTTGAACAAAAATAACTATTCAAAGATACACCAATTAGTTGATATTTGTTGGAAATTGTGTTGCATGAACCATGTAAATGTATTTGTAAAGAATGTACGTATTTTAATGAAAAACTGTCAAAATATAGGCAGGAAATATTTGCTATTTCAGTTTGTGAGACGGTATTTGTCCTTAAACTACATAATTTATTAAGTAAAAGTTCAGGATACGTATCAACAACATGAGTCAAACAAAGTTCAATCCAAGTTATTTTCTTAAGATTAGGCGTAAATTATTAGTTTGTTCGTGTTAGTTGTTATTTTTAGTTTTATTGGGGCGAAATGTGAATACATATAGTGTTATAATTTCCTGAAGCAACTAATAATATTTAATACATGTAAGATTACAATAATTAGGAACTATATGTAGTTTAATGTCTGCTGTAATCTTAGCTTTGACAGAACAAAGTGCCTATTTAAAATGTAGATACAAATTTAATAGCGTTACCCACACAGGCTACAGTGAGAAAAAACTTAAGACTCAAGAGTAACTTTTGATTAAAAAAATACAAGTTTAACTGGTTTGAAGCGGTTTTGAACCCAATCTGCCTCATTGATAAAGAATAAATTTAATGTCTTACTGACTGTAATTTGTTTGTTTTCGTTAATGTATATCGATTTATAGCTTCAGACATCAGTTATATATAAAAAATAAATACTACGATCACTGTATTATTGAAACTAATTTTTATAGAGTTGGTTAGCAATTTTACTTTTGTGAGCCACTGGCTTCAAGAGAGCGTTAAAATAAACAAATTCATCAATCCATCTATCCAATTAATAATTTTTACAATTTTTTTCTCTGCTTCTGAGGGTTTTATTAGTTATTATTTCTAACACAACTCATAAATCACAATCTTACCTACAACAATCTTCCTTGCTATAGACCTCGCGAGGTCTTATACAGTCTATGTGTGTCATCGACAAGTTAACTCGAATATAAAAACGTAGGGAGATGGAATTTGGTTCAGACAGAGACATGTAAAAGGGTAAAATTAACTTAAAAAATCCGTTGGCCAGTGAAATCGGTTCAACGGTTGCGGTTGGGACGCCAGAATGTCCAAAAGTGACACCAAACATAAAACTATACTTCTACTTCATTTCTTTGTTATGTTCCATTATTCTCAGTTGAAATTAATTCTTGAACACTGTTTCCATTAAAAATCATTCTTATTGCTCTTTTCTACCTCTGTAGTTAAATACTCAGGGTAGAAGTAGCATAGGCATTCGCAAATATATTTCCGGGCATCGACTATAATTTATTTTAAAATCTCACAATTGACACCATTTTTTTCTTACGCTTTAATTACTCATTTAGTTATAGTTGTAAAATATTTAGGTTGTTTTAATTTAATAGTACAAATAAATTCTCCTGATATTATACCCCGTGAGGTCTCGTAGTTTGCGTGATATAAGTTTTTTTTATTAAGTTTCTGCAATAAGCTATGGTTGATGGTTGAAATTGCTTGATTATTGAGTTGAAACAATTTATCTTACAAGCACATGCCAAACTTATTGGATCGACTATAGTTCAACATTCACTTTTATACATTGATAGAGATCAATTCATTGAGTTGTCTTATTATTGTGTTCATTGATTCAGCGGAGGTCCAGGAGCTGATCTGCTGCCAAGAACGTGCATGGATGTTTTTGTAATAAATAAGTGATGCAATTCACACACGGTATGTAACACGCAATTTAACCGTGAACTTTTGTATATATGGAATTTTTAAATGTTTTTGTGCAATTAAAAAAACATAAATGGGAATGGTACAGCAAAGTCTTAGACTCCATTGCTACTTACAACATGACTTGACCAGTTAATGACTCGCGGATTTTTTGTAGATAGATAGAATTGAGCAGTGCTATAAAATTATGTATGAGTAAAGTGTAAACATCGAAATGGAATTGAGACTAATTTAACCAATATCAATTATCTATTTACTCTATCATTAAATCTCAATGTTAGGAAAAATACGCGACACACAAGTAGATTTCCACAAGCCACAAACACAGATGGCCATTATTCATTTAGACATAAGTACTAAGTAAGTACCTACTTAAATTACATATTGGTGCAAGGAGCAGCAGAATCATTAATTGTGTGGTTGTACTTTGTAATAGCGTTAAAAATATTGACAATGTTAAGGTTAGATGGTAGAATGGCGATTAGCACTTGGTGTAAGTGTTGACAGACTTGACTTAACCTTCGTCTTCCTTAATTTTCATACAGACAGATGAATCAATACAAATCATATTAGACCAACAGTTTTCTTATTACATCTAATCTGTTTTTCACTAGGCACCCACACCTAAATAAACAGTGAAATGAAATAGTGGCAGAGATCTACAAATCAATCTCAGTGGACTCAAGTGCATCAAATCAACAAAATATTCATGATCTTTGACTTTAGATGGCCACATCATTTGTAAATAATATTTTTGTAAGAGCATGGATGAAAAGATGCGCATTTTCATGTGAACTCACTCTCAGATCACTAACTGCTAACCATCAACATCGACCTCACACAATACATTTTGGTGTGGACCTATAGTCCTGTACTTTAACTCACTATATACTTAGTTGCACATTACAAGTAATAGCCGACTTATCCGTGTACATGGAGCATCTGCTCAATCTGCTGCATGCTGTTGGTTGTAAACACTGCATGCAGTCTCATTCTCATTATATGCATGCATGGAGCAGTATGATCTTTCACCAAACTATTTCTTTTCACAGTTGTAGAAAGGATCTCCATAAAAATGTTTTAATGAACAACTGTGAGTTGCTTTCGAAATCAATTCATGGTTAACAAATACTCTAATAATTCTACAATTAATAACTCCTACTGAATGTAATTATTAAATTGTTTTATCAAGCTAAGGCTTAGCAAATAACTTTTAGCTCATCTGATTGATGATACTGATAATGGGACTCTACATAGTAATAATAAACATAACTTAGATATACCAACATAATATGGTACTAATATGACAGATATACCAATTTCATAATCATATTCATTAGAATACAAAACTTCAAAAAATGATTGTCTAATTACAATTTATAATTATTGGTCTGAAATACATAGATCAAAAAAACTACCATCAAATTAATTGTCAAGCAAAAGTAATTGTTTAACTAAAAATGCAAGTTTGTACCTATAGTACCTAGTACATAGGTACTTTTCACCAATACAGAAATAAAATGTATGACTAACGTAAAGAAAATCAAGACAAAGGAATTCTGAGCTTTGGAAGCTGTAGCAGAGTAGTGTTATTCCTGTATAAGAAAATTGTACCGAAATACCTTTGTGTAGGTTATTCGTAGTAATGAGTCATGATCATGCCTTAGGACTTAGCATGATTGTCTATTTCC
This sequence comes from Pogonognathellus longicornis, assembly GCA_034694085.1. NCBI lineage: Eukaryota > Metazoa > Arthropoda > Collembola > Entomobryomorpha > Tomoceridae > Pogonognathellus > Pogonognathellus longicornis. Next base: position 9,089 of record JAQFYB010003646.1, on the reverse strand, counting down.
ATTGATTGTTATATTAAGTGTATGTTATAGTCAAAGTTTAGTGAAGTAAATGATAATCTCCAGATACTCCAGAATGTCCAGAACCATGACTCACAATCAGTCACCGCACATGAAGAAAGGTCACCTTATGTACAGTACAGGCATTACTCGTAACAAAGAAGTTCCAGAAATCACCTCGTTATCGTCGACTTTGTTTTTGTCAATATACACCTGTTGTTCTGCAAATAATTTCTAACAACACAATGATCTTTTCCAGAACAATATTATTGTGTAGACCGAGCTAAGCACATTAAAAAAGGATATAGGTAAGTAAAGTACAATGTACAATATTTATACTTATTACATGAAAAATGAAATATTGTATAGTAGTCTGAGGTCGGAGAATATGTATCTCATATTATTTATTTGACAAACAACAGAACAACAAAACTATGATTCATTGTATCAATACCTTTATGATTAAAGGGATTCCAAAGTAAATATTACACTTACACAGTACACATGTAAACACATAGTAATACATTACAAATAACCTTTATTTGCTCAGATTATACTTATTACTTGTGTACAAATTCCACTCAGACATAATGTTAGTTATAACTAGGCTAGATAGAGCATGTCCATACTATCCATACATACTTGTACGTAGTACGTTGTAGTTATTAGGATAAAGCTGTGACTGTGTCGTCTTTGTGATTACAGAATAGCAGGCTGTTGCAATAGTTGTTAGAATGATACAAGGAGTAAGATTGACTATGTTAAGATAGTAAAAGCTAAAAACGGAACGGACTACGCATTAAAGCAGTAAATTAAGATACACCATGTACACTACATTGATACCTATTTTTACTACTACACTACCCATGCAATAACATTTACCTAAACTTAGGAATTGTTGATACTTAAATCTGACTAAATAAACGTAATTAATACAATAATGACAAATACAATTCAAAAATACATTATAATCCCATTCAGATCGATATGAAAATCACATTCGCTTTTAAGACAGTAATTAAGAACTAAATGATTCTGCTGGTGTATCTTTCATCATATAATAAGACTCATTATTAGATAAGGAGTTCATGTGTAAAGGAACATACAGATATTTATTATTTTGTACATAATTCCTATAAATGATGGTAGATGCAAGGTCTAAGTAATCTACGCTTAATAAGCGTTTCTTAGAACTGGCATAAGACATACTACTCTATTAAGCCATCTGCTTATATGTTCAGTGTCAAAGCGAACAAATAAGTGATTTATTTGCCATACATTACGGTAGGACTGTATGACTGTATCTGTAGTAAGTGAGCAGAGCTAGCAAAATGCATTTAATTCATCGAAATATCTTTGGCTCCAGTCAGTTTGTCAACAGTGTGTATTTTCTGATGTCCACAATTGATTAAATCAACTTTTCTATATTAATACTTGATTTGATACTAATACTATATACATGTATCAAGATATGAAATCAATTAACAGACCATTCATTACGTAGTACGTAGTAATAATGGGATACGACAAACACAGATCAGCAGACTGCTGCTGTAATCTTCATTCTTCATGTACTCATTTGTTACTCCTAGTATACCATGCATTCTCACAGTAAACTTCACAAATATATTATATAAATAGTACTAAATGTAATATGTTTTGTCATAATAATATTATTTCCTCAAAATAGTGAAGGTTCAAAGTTGCCATAATGCTACTGAACATGATGAGTCTTCTACGCAATCGATAATCACCCTGTGGTGGTTCTTATATTAATCTTATCCTCCATGTACTTGCAGTAGAATCTTCTAGTCGAAGAAAGAAGTGACCAGCATGAAGCATTAAACATAATAGTGTAAATATCAATCTTCCGAGTTAATGAAGCCTTATTATTATTTTACACCAAACCCAGAGAGAGAGAGAGAGAGAGAGAGTTATCTGAGAATGATGGTAATAATTATATATGAGGTTATTTAGGATTATTGATAGATAGACGTAGATAGAACTCAGTTAGAACCGGTTCTCTGTTTACACAGACATTGCCAACTATACTACAACTAATAAAGCTAAAATAGAAAACAACACTGTAAAAATATGTAATGTAGGTATACCTAGAGGTAAGAATACCGAAAAATATTTTTGTTTAAACAAATAACACATAAAAAGTGTTTTTGTAGCACGTTTGCATCAGTGCAGCTTAAGACACACTTGTCAAAATAAGCCAAAGATACCCAGAATCTATAAAAAACTCACCGACCCACCTGTTGTTGTTTTCTTGGAAAACTATTTATTACTGCGTTTACATCAGTCACTTGATTATTTTTTGCCTTTTGCACAAATAGCTATATAAGTAGGTAGGTATAAATACACTGTATTCTAAGATAGCGAGATAATAAGTATATGTAGCATGTTATGATGATTATGACAAGAGTTATATAAATGTAATATGTAATTAATTGTATGTATTACATATATAGGTAGTTATTGAAAAGACGATACAGAAATGCGTCGCCTTTCCTTATTCTTCTTGCAGTGTACTCACTCTACTGTGTGTTATCAGTTCGTGTGATTTTTAAATAGCTTAAAGTTATCGCATCGCAACAGAATAAAAAGGCTGTGTTGAGGAGGAAACCCGTGTATTTGGTGTTGAGAGAGTTCTAAGAGAGAGAGAGAGGGTCAGCAGACAGAGACAATTTACTTAGGTACTTGTTGTGAGTTGAGTGAGATTCGTTAATAAAATCGCCAGCCTGTCGCACCAATGAAAATTAAAGCACTTCACACCAGTTCAAAGTAGTTATATAATGCAATCCAGATAACAAACTGTGTCAAAAGAACTATCTTACTACATACTCTGCACTTCTTACAGTATCACCAGCTCCACGTCTTTACTACACTCAATCCTGTTTCCCTATACTCACATACTCACATTACAACCCCAGAAAAACACGTTGCCCCTCTTTAATTCACGTTTTTTGACTACCCAATCTTGTCTCAGCGTCTTTCTTCTACAAGTGAGTGGAGTACAGTTGTAAGAGAGACAACCTTATCTTTGCAACGTTAATCGATTTGATCTTCGTTACTTTGATTCAGTTTCAGGCGGACGTAATTATATACTCACAATAAGTTTTTACTATTTACATATTATGCTCACATAGAATAACATTATATTATACATACATAGTAGTACGATAAAGTCTCAACGCGTGAATTGTGTAGAGATATTTTACAAGCCTACAAGTAGACTTTGACTCTCAATTGAGGAATAATTACTCTATAGTATACCCTCTCATCTTTCATGTCACATATGTCATCCCTGTCCGTGTTCAGATAACAATCTATTTATAGACGCAACATTACACTAAACTATAAATGTAAGACCAATTCACTTGACTCCTCCAGTTTACATTTAGCAGTCGAAGAAGCGTATCGAGCTCCGTGTGTGCAACACTTTTACAACCACATATCCTCTTACAGACAAATTCACAAGTGTTCTTTCTGGAATATTTGTTGAAATGTCTCACTTGTTACCCACAGTAATTGTTAACAATGAAAATGCTGAACAGTTGAAAGAAGAATATCCCGTAAGTAAACTCATTTTTTAACCTCTGTAATTCAAATATGTTCTAGCTAACTGTAATTTCAGTTCTTATTTTTGAATAAAAACTTTTGTTCTCTACTTAAAAAATATATTCATTTTTTAATGATGGTTATAATTTGTGCTTTAGAAATGGCTTATTATGGAACTGGGTGAGCCTGTGACAATAACTACCCGAGAAAGCATTGCCAGATCCACATCTTTCACAACGTATCTCATTAGGGCCGAGGTGAGATTTATGAAAATTCCTTACTTTTTTAATTGCACTGTGCAATTTATAAACCTGCATGTCAATAGAGTTTGTATATTGACTGAATTTTTTCCATTGTTTTTGCAGACTAATCATGCCGCTTTTAAGGAACCTTATTCCGCAGTCAGAAGACGATACTCAGAGTTTTGTTGGTTGAGGACCCACTTGGCTCAAAACTACCCCAAAGAGTAAGGGTTTACATTTTTTCTCTTCTCAGTTTTGCTTCATTGTTGTGTCACTAGAGAAAAAAGGCATCTTGAAATATTCTTAAGTGTAGGTATACGTTTAACACATTCTCAGATTTATTTTAAATTGTGCCTGAGATTGTGGGAAAAATTTGACATAAAGAATAATTTATTAAGTGAAATACCCTTGACATGGTCTGTAAATGGACAGCCAAAGTTTAATGAATGCTACCATTAAAATATTTGCACATCACGCGGATTAATGTACTATATGAATAAAAGTAGTACGTCATACATTTAGTCAGCAAATATGTTTCAGTGATGCATAAATATGTCATTAATAAATCACTTTCTCAAAGGTCTTGTTGCTAAATTATGTTTTGTTTTTTGTTTCCAGAATCTTGCCCCCATTGCCTCCTAAGAAAATCTTCCATATTGTTAAGTTCAACCCGAAAGTCATTGAAGAGCGTAGTAGAGGACTGTCTCTCTTTTTACAAAAGTAAGTGCGAAAATCTTAACAAAGCTTATACAAACATAAATTCATTTTAGCTCTTCATTCCTATATTTCCTTTTTTTATGTCGATTCTAATGATCTGGGTTGATTTGTTTACACAGAATATTACAAAAAGGAACATTCCTGTACGATACAGCCCTGCACATGTTTTTGCAAAGTGAATCGACGATTGAAGAAATAGAGGCTGTAGTGATTGAGGAAAACTTGAGAAAATTGCCGAAAGGGTACAATATGCTTGTGCGACAATGCTCTTGCAGCTCAGCCGGATCCGCTTCCTCCGAAGAAAGTTTCATTTGAAAGCAGCTCTAATGTTCACAAATACTTAATTTATTTAATTGCCCATCGTCAGGGTTTTGGCCAGAAGTTTATTACTAGGGATTTATTGTTCTGTGACTGTGTGAGCGATGGGAATCCATTCACAACCCATTTTGTTTGCCCTCCATTTCTACAGAAGTGTAATAGTACTTGAATACAATACTGACTTAAAGTAAAAAGTACCATTAAGATGAATGCACTCCCACCCCATTTAAGTGTATGAGATGTGTGCAAACACCTGTAAATATTAGTGAAATGCAGCTAGAACTTGAGTTGTTCTGTTTCCAAACATTTCTGTTATTTAGTCTTATTGAAATGAAAAAGTTGTAATTTTACTGAATATTATTATATAATTTTTAATTACCATGTACAAGCTATACTTACAATAATATTAGCAAGATGAAATACTAGTGTAGTGTTATACACACATTTATTGTATCCATTTAGAATTAGGATAATGGTATGAGTATAACCGTTTTTATAACCGATACATACTTCTTTTTATATCCAATGTTTATATATTTTCTATATATTTTCTTTATATTTTAGAATTTACCTGTTGAATAGTATCTTTAGTACATAGACGTGCACATGTATTGTTAATTTAATGAATATTTTATTATTTTTAATTACGTTGATAAATTTTATTACCGATTTAGTACCAAAATAAAACAGAGCTTTTGTACTTTCACTCTACTAAACACATTCACTTTGTTCCTGAAAATTTACTGCATACAAATTACTAGACTTCTGACCTTTGCGGCATATTCTGTACACAATGGACATAAAGTATATTTGCAACAAATTTTTTATTTAGTAAATTGTAAGTAAAACACTGCAATTTATAAGTTCATTGAATTACAGTAATGTAAAAATAATGGCATGTTTGCATTTATCTTGAATGCTCCAAGCTGCATTCTCCATTTAGTAAAGTATTTGTAGAACGCGAAAGAATCCAAAGATTGGAAACTGCAAAATATACAATAATACATAAAGTCGAATTAAAAATGAATCTGTTATGCTGTATATACAAGATGACCACAAAGTGGAGTTTTATGAAAAAAAAATTCACTTACTATATTTGGTTCCTAAAATAACGGGACAACCTCCATGAACAAAGCGGTGATCACAAATGTGATTTTTAAATGAATTGTGCCAAAATACGGCTGATCCTTTTACTGGGGGAATTGCTGTGCCCAGAAAAGGGAAGGCTGTGAAACCTCCAGCTCTTACATCCGTCAACTATTTAAAATAATCACTGATTGAAAACTATAACCCTAATTTTTTGCAAAGTTGTGTTCATTTAGACATGAAAAAGAGGCTTGACTTCTCAAAAACACAATACACTTTTTTAAACGATTTTGTCAGGAAAATACTGGTTAATTTATAACTCACGTATGTCATAAACGTTGCAACTCTTTGGCCAAATTTTTCCTGCAATTGTCCTTTAGAAACCTGAGAATTTTAATCGAAAATGAAATTAGATGCGCTTACTATACTGTTTGTTCTGGCTGAAATTTTTTGCATTTTACCAAAATTATTGGTGTAAACTGAACATTGAAAACTTAAACTCACACAATCCGTATGCAGTGTATATTGCCCACCAAATGAGTAGCCTACTACTTGCATGGGTTCACTTTCATGTTTTCCCATTACATTTAGCCCTGTGAAGAATTCAAGTTTTTTGTAGAATGATTTCATATGAAGGGAAGAGCGGTCATAAATCCATCCGTTGACTGACGTGCGATCGCTGGTTATTTGTGTTGTGATCTTATTGTCAACAACACTAGCAACAGTTCCTGATACTTTTAATGAGGATTTAGTCTCTGCCATTATTTTATCGATAAATTGATCACCGAAAATGTCATAAATTCGGACAAGGCGGGGCTCCGGATGAATTAGTTCCATTTTCAAAGGGTTTATTTTCCAGTAAGGATGAGTGTCTCTTTCATACCAACAATGCAACTCACGTTTCTCCTTCGCAGTCTTGGTGTCCAATGAAATCAAGTTATATGTATTTTTTTAAATACTAATAAAATAAATATTGCTGTCCTTCTCAACTTACCTGGTAGTTTTTTCCAGAACAGAGTCCAAAGTAACGAGTCATAGACACTTCTGCTGCATCAGGGTTTCCAAAATGATTTGGGTTTTGGTCTCTCATATCATCAATTATTCGCCGTCTCCCAGTTCCCTTCACAGTGCTCTTATATCCAGCATCAACCAGATCCGAAAACCTTTTTACATATAAGGCCTGTCTACTCTCTGCATCATCGTATTTTAATTCTTCCCAAACTTCATCATGCTGAAAATTAGGTTTAAATATTATGGAATTCAGGAGTAATTCCTCTCAGTAATAGACATTCGTTTACATTAAACCAAACATTTCACCATTGAGAAAAGATAACGTATGTATCGATATATAAACGATATCAATGATAAAAATTACCTCTTTTTTAGCCATCTTAATGTATTCATCAATATGTTCTTTCATATAAGTATTTGATGCAGCATTTTTCTTTACGGTGGAACGAGCAAATTCCAGCCATTCAATGGCAAGGACAAAGTATTTTTCTACCAAAGCATATAAACCGATCTCAACAAGATGTTCGGTTGATAATATCCCTGTAGTTTTGATTGATCCAAATATTCCTTTGGCCAACTAAACAAAAGTCAAATTAGATGTTCACATTAATTCAAATTGATTTTTTAAAAATGCTGATAATTATACAAAAATGTATTTAGAGATCGTCATCAATTTGAAGTGTAATGAATTTAAAGATACTTACATCGGAAGAAGAGAAGTTGTGATAAACTTGAATACGATGTATGGACTCTATAGCATCTCTTTCGTCACCATTGCTCGGTAATTTCACATCCTTCAGCAAAATACTCAGCATGCTACACCATTTGCAATCTTTGTGAAATACAAATTGAAATTGTAATGTTCGGGATTTAAATTTCTAAAAACCTCATTAAACAATTTACTTAATGCTTTAAAATCCTTGTCATTGTATAGGAGTGTAATGTGAGAAGCAAATCTTCGAATCATTCGATAGGCCATCAAGGGATTGGACGCTATTTCTTTGGCTTTTGACTTTTTGTTCAATAATTGCACAGCATCCTCTCCCAGGATCAATGTTCCTTCTTCATAGTCAACAAGATATCTAACAATAAATATTGATATTCACTAATTCTACATCTCAACACAATAATCAGTTAATTATGGCATTGTTTATGCAACGTAGTTAACATGATAAAACTCTTACTTGTGAACCTCATTTTTCAAAGTTTTAGACCACTTCAATCCAGAACGTTGTCTTTTATTGCAATTAAATAAAATTAAATAAATCTTTTGTTCTAATTCGGCCAGGTGTATTAACTTACTCGGAGATAATGCGTAATACTCTCCTTTAGTTTCTCTCTCCATATGCAATATTTGGATTTCAGGGTCTGATTCAGCAACTTCTTGATGTTCATTCAAGTTATTGGCCTTGAGATTATTATTTTCGTTGAATTTAAAATTTTGTATATTCTGTGAGCAAACAGCGTTGGTTATTACAAGAATGATGATTAATCCAAATTCTATGCAACTAGAGTAAGAAAACCTTTGGAATGAATGTACATCCATTTTAACACTAATAATGTCACACTAACTTACAGCAATCATAACATTGACCAAATAAGTATAATAGTTAATTGTTTGCCCTGATTTTTCGTGTAGGGAGAAAGTCGAAAGTGCATATTACAACTCGAGTGTAACGATTACTCACACAGAAACTGCTTTGTTTATTATTAATTTTTAATTAATATCTTTCCATCATTCCATACATATTGGAAGCTGGGCATGGCCATCAGAATTTATTTCGGGAAAGTGTAGGCAAGAGGTGCAAAACAAAAACGGTAATAAATTACAGAAATAACAACTTCTTTTTATTAGCATAAAGGTACATTATTAAGTTACCTTCATTCATATTCAATATTAGAACATAGAATCAATGGAATTTACGATTAATTACCACAATGAAATGCCATATAATGCTGCAATGAATCACAACTTATTGCTTGTATTGATATACTAAAACTTACTAATAATAACAATTAAAAAAATATTATTGCTTACTTTCTAATAGCAATTACTTCTAAAACAACACATAGCTGTCAAATATTTTTCCTTCATTCGTTTTTATCCAAACTGCATGGTCTGTTCTGAAAATTTTGGAACGATAGAATCCA
>JAQFYB010003645.1:0-18748 GCA_034694085.1 Pogonognathellus longicornis | reverse complement strand
ACAAACAAATACTAAGTTTGGGAACTGTACACAAACGCTGTGCAAATATGTAAGAAAATATTTTTCCGATTCCTGCTCATTACATACGTCTCAATGCAAGCGGAATGCGGAAATGCAATTGAAATTTTTTACTGATAATGAAACTATGTATTTAGATTAATGTAGTTGAGTTATTATTTATTATTTATTTTAATTAAGACTATATAGCTATATTTGTACTACTGAATTTTTCTTTAGGAATGAATTGCTCTTTCGCTGCTGTTCTACTATTTTAATCATTATATCAATACAAGTGTTTTGTAAAGCGAATAATGTTCTGAAATAAAATGTTTCTGTATATACAGTGTGTTTGCTTAGTAACACGAAGTTTAAAAAAATTAATATCTCATGAACCAGAAAGATTTCAAAATTTGATTTGCATATATGGGTTGTATAACTTTGATAAGTTTAAGGGGTCGGGATAACGCTTCATAAAAACAAGTCCTCCGCCATGTTAAATGCATTTCACAATAATATTATTAGCTCTTGTACCAAACCGAATTATGTATTGCGATCAATATCAATAGAAAGAGGAGATTTCAATTGTCATTTCGATATATGAATTGTCTAACTTTGGCTATGTAATGGGGGTTTAATAATTGCCTAAAAAATTGGTGGATTCCATGTTTTCTTTCCTGATGTTTAATTTGGTGATATTAGTAGGCAACATGTCACAGACCCATTTTTCATAGGCAATTATTTCATCCACATTAAAATTTCCAAAGTTAGGCAATCCATACCGGGAAATGACTGTTGGATTCTCCCCTTCCCGATAATATTTATTGCAACTCATAATTCTGTTTGGTCCATGAACTACGTCAGTTCAAAGCAATATTGACTTTGATTTTAACACGGCGGAGAACCATTTTTTATGAAGCCTTATCCCGACCCATTAAACGTATCAAAGTTACACAACCCATATAAAATATGAAAATAAACGCTGAGGTCTACCCCTTTCGATTGATATTTATCTCAGATAACTCTGTCTGATTCATGAGATATTAATTTTTTGTCTTACCTACTAAACAGCCTGTATATCAAACAGTTTTCTGTTCAATGTGTGCTATTCCTATCAATGTCTATAAGTAAAAGAAATTAAATTAAGCTCAGAAGCCTGTGTATGAGTAATACTTATTCCTTGACCTTGTACTTAACTGTTTATTTAGATATTAACATAGTAATATTAAGCTATATACTAAATCTTAATATATTCATATCTAAGTATTTTATTAGTACAAAGGCTTAAAAGTTTAAGGGAATATTTATATTTATATTGTGATTATATTGCTTCGTTTGTTGAATAAAATAATAATTCCTTTATTACACAATGGTTGATTTTATCCCGTTTTTTGATTTATGACAGCTTCTTTTCTATAATTTAGGCAGTTATTATAAGTTTGGTCATTCGCGAGACAATTTCATCACGTTACATAAAATTACTTGCGCGTTGTCGATGAACACAAACATCTCACAGGCAGGCGCGTAGCTAGGAATTTGGGGGTTGCCCGATCAAAAAAGTCAAAATTGATGTCCAGCAAAAACCAAGAATAAAATCAATGTTCCAATTTAATTTTGATATATGTCAAGTTATTGTTCGTGAAGTCTTCTACTGTCGTGCTACCAACTGCAGTGATACTCAAAAAGTACTCTGTAATATCGGATGTGTCAGGCAGGATTCAGGACCAACATCAACAGGCTATGAAAAACTTGTTCTGTTGTGGAAACATTGGCTGTCTCTGTAAACAGCTCCTTGAATCCCTAAAAAATTATTGAACACAATCATAGGAGTTGCGATGATTAAAAGACACTTTTATATTAGTGCGACAAAAATTATCGAATCCACAAGCGATGTTCAGTTTTTGGCTGGCTTACAGGATTTATTATTATTTTAAATAATCAAAATAAAAATAAATCAAATTTTAAAGGTACTGAGCATTTGATTTTCCAAAAGTTTATTAGTTTCGTCAATTGCTTTTTAATTATAATGTGCAGTTGAATCCGAGACTAAAGAAGACATTGAAGACAATATTGAATATTCAAATTTTGCTGTTCAAGCAATACATGTTTATGTGTCTTATATTATAAATTTTGTCTTAGCACATTGAAGAAAGGAAAATATTCACACTAATTAATTATTATTTAAAAATATTATATTTTTTTCACAAAATGTCACTAATATCTAGTGTTTCTTTCAAGGCCGGGTTGCCCGGGTAACCCCCTTCCTTACGCGCCTGCTCACAGGTACATGATATTAGGGAACGGTATAAATTTGTATTTTTAGCATCGTCCAGTAGTAAATTGAAAGAAAAATTGCACGCTGCACGAAGAAATTTAGTTGAAACCATGCACATTGTAGATGCTAGAGAATAATTTATGTGAAAATTAGGAAGCCCGAAAAAAACATCACCTATACCTTTAAAAACGAACAGAGTAAACACCCACAAATTTTTATACCCAACATCTTGGGGGTGGATTTTTTGAAAATCCTGTATCGCTTTAATATCGCCTTTTATCTGGTATATATACCTTATACCTAACTACGTGTATCTATTTCCAACAAATAACGTATTATTAATTAAATCCTTATTAAATTAAGCGTATAAAAATTTAGTTGTAGATTGGTCATTGAAATTGAAAAATATTATTTATTAATGAAAACATTATATAATAAAAACGAGTTTGTTTATGTTTACGCTCGTATAGTATTTGTTTTTGACACGGAAAAAGTAAACGTATTGTTTAATACAATAATTTAACATCAGCTGAAAATCTGGTACGGTTTTGAGCAATCACGATGGGTTGGTTCAATCATTCAATGAAATTGTAATGAGATATTTTTAAACATAATTACTCAGTAGTACTCATGAATGAGCTGCTACGTAATAAGTAAACCGTTAGATAATAATCATAATAACACAAGTACACGAACCTGCGTAAGTGGGTGCCTAATGATATTACTGAATGATTGATTACTGATACAAAAATATATTATGCATATAGGAGCCCTTATCAACAATAAAAATGATAACACCATGCTTATTTGACTCAGTCAATATTTATCGCGAAGTCTGCAACACACATACATATATATTTGGAATGAACATCGCAATACAATTACACAAATAATGCCCTTGACTTTGATTACTCACTTTATTTTTTTCATCCGAATCACTTACCTACCCCCAGTGCGCTACATCATCAATGGCTATAAAATGAGAAGCATCGTCCGTTTAGGAGCATAACAAACTCAACCGTGTTTAATACTACAACTCCTTTCTGCAACATTAAGGAACATCAAGCCTGCTAATTTCAAACCGTTTTAAGCTCTACCCATACATTCAAATAACAATCGCAATAATATCATTCAGATACTTTGATACTTTGTAAAAATCCTACGAAACCTAATATTCATTCAAATCCGATTGACCGACAAAATACAAGAAATCCCAACTAAAATGGACAACATCGATTTTGAAGTTACTGACAACATTGCAGAAACATTTAGCCGTCCCGTAAGCCACCTATCTGATTTTACATATCGATATTTAAAATAATATATAACTAGATAGCAGATTATTTATTCAATTTCTAACAAAATTTCTCAATTCATGTAGATCTTCCCGTCTAAAAAATATGCTGCAAAGAAATCAAAGTCTGGAAGTGTGGATTCTACCGCTTCCACCGTCTCCTCTTCATCTCGACCCAGATTCTCATGGATTTCGGTTCAGTCTGTAGACTACGGCCGTGCTAGTATGGATCTTACAGGACAAAGACTGTATACACCATAACTCATTACGTGACAATGGGTGATTGAGATTAAGACTTTGAAGAAAGAAGTTCCTGATTTGTTTAATGAGAACCTCAATCGAAACGGTTCTCTCTTCCATGAAATTACAATATTTTTATATAGTTAAAAAAAATTGAATGAAATTGTTTATGAAATGTTTATTCAAATATACCAATAAATAATGTTATTTTAATATTTATATAATTGAGACTATTTGTTTTGATAACTTTTTCTTAGCTAAGGATAAATGCTACCATTATACTATTTTTCAGAATATGTCAATGCTAATAATGATAAAGTGAATAAGTTTATGAAATAAAACGTTTCTGTAAATCTAACAGTTTTTTTAAATGTGTGTTATTCCTTTCTTTTTTCTGAGCAAAAGCACTAAAATTAAATTTAGTACCTTCCTGTGTAAGCGATAAAATACCTACTCTAAATGGTAGTTGAACTGGATAATAATAAATACTAGACATTAAAATATTACGATTTTACTTTACTGAAACTTATTATACATCTACTCAGACGTCAAATTTAACTGAGACTAGTCTAGGCACTACGTATACTTGCTTGGCATGTATAATCGTGTACTTTTCTAACATAAGTATATTATGATATATAGTTATTTAGTTATGCATTGCTAAATATGGTTTGGTGTGTCGTAGCACCTATGGGTTATACTACGCATCAGTGTTTTTTAATCTTTAAATATTCCTAAGCCATAATTCGTTTTCCCAGAAAAACTACAGCCAAAAATTGCTTACCAGCCCAAAACACCAAACTATAAGGTATAGAGATTTAAGATTCTGCCAAATTATACCATTCCAATTTCAGTTCATTTTTCAAACAACATTTCAGCAATAGCAATTATTGGTACAATGTTCTAATATTGATTATCCATTGATTGCCTGCTTGCACTTGAAATGAATACGGCCAAACTTGCACTTAATCATTTGTACTGTAACTGATAGGTGACACATGTAATACGTACGTAATGTAAATAGGTATTTGACAATAAGGGATATATATGAACAATCTTTTATTTATATTTAAGTAGGAAATAGCATACTATAAAATGTAAGAACAATGTCTTAAATGTTAAAAGCTTTGTTAACATTTGTATGTCCGTACCGAGCTCTTTTGATTGAGACTGAGAGAGAGGAAGAAAGAGCTCTGTAGACGTACAGAGAGAGTTATGTAAACAGTAAACATGCAAGTACATAAGGCCGAAGTTATCAGTTTAGTAAGTTTAGTATACCTAAGTGTATTATACTGCACTATATTTAATAAGGCCTATAATTCTCAATCACTTAAAATTCACTTCTAGGAACTTATAAAATAATAAAATTCCATCATTGTGTCAAAATGTAACCTCTCAAGTTTCAACGATCTTTCACTATAGCTGCAAATAATCGTACAATGAACTCTTATATGAATTAACGATTTATTCATTGATTATGTCGTTGATTATTTTGTTACATTCCCTCTAACTACACCAGTGAGTTCGTATTACGGCAATAACAAAACTAATTAAGACTCTTTTAGAGCACATTAAACATTAAATACTCCAACCGCCTACCAGATTGAACCGTGTGCCTGCTTTGCTTTTGTGTTGTGTGTGTGCTTGTAAGTAAATTTATAAAGGTGCAAAAATGTAATACAGCGTGTCTCTGTCATGGGGTCCGGCGAATAACGCATTGGAGTTTACATACAATATTTTTTTATGCTTCATATTATGTTCAAACTCGGGGTCGGGAGTCAAGCTAATCCAAGAAACGGCGATGGATACACTATATGGACAAAACGCCGTTTACGGTAATGGTATAAACAATTTGTCATTTAGGATTGCAATACACAACTCGCCATTTACGAAAGCGATAAAATAAACAACCCGCCATTAAGGATAGCGATAAAATAAACAACCCGCCATTTAAGACAGCGATAAAATAAACAACCCGCCATTTTGGATAGCGATAAAATAAACAACCCGCCATTTAGGATAGCGATAAACAACCCAATTGTGAATTGCAGCGTTATTATCATTATCAAATGAGGTATATGCATGTCGTCATTTGTATCAGCTGATTTACTTGCAATTTGAACGTCATACTCTGAGTCTGATTTTATGTTTAGCCACCCTAGTCAATGCTTTGTTTAGTTGACCTTTTACGCGAGACACCCTGTGCAATACATATGAAAATTTACATGTAAGCTACATTTAAGAAACCGGTTTATAAATAAAATACAAACAGTCGCGGAATAAATAGGTTTAGGTTGTACAATTCAATGCAATTTATGTTTAACGTACCTATAGCAAGTCAGCTATCATAATCAGTTGACACTATGCAGTTTTGTGATAATCAGGAAATATAAAACATAATATGCTTAGGCACCTGCGAACTTAGTAAGACCAGCATTTGTAGAAGAGCCACAACTACAAAAGAATCATCAGCTTGTATAATGGACCAGCCGGGCAGTTGAACATTTTGTTGACTTCCATTTAGATCATAGCCATATTCAGGGAGTGAGGTTCGATGCTATTTCTGATTTTACTTACCCGAATTTACGATTTTACGCGATTCTTGTCATTAATACTAATCTGTGATATTTGGTGCTCGCTTCCAAACTAAATCCTTGGCACTGCTATGCAGACCTGCTTACGGTTTTATACCTATTAAATACATGTTGTGTGAACATACATATTTGCACAGTATTGCAAAATTTGTCCCGTGGTAGGGTTTAGAAACCTCTGGATCTCATTCTGAGACCCCTTAAACGGAATTCTATGTGTGAAGTCTTAAATGCCACTATTGTGGTTGCAACGCTAGACAGGCCTCTAAAAGAGATTGACGAATTTCTGGAAATTGGGTTTAGGTAAATGTAAAATTGGGTTTGCCCAACCCAGTCAGAGACCTGTCGTAGATCCTGCATCGTTTCTGTGAAAATTTGGAGCCCAACCTTGCCCACACAAGTGGCCGCAGCCAGGACCCCCGACAAAAATTATTCTGTGCCGCACGTTAGTCGGTACGGTAGTCTCATTGTTTGATTCGTTTAACGTTACTGCAACTGGTCTCATCCTCCTTTCGAGATAAATATTATAATGATAAATTTATCTATGATGATACATAAATATTAATTAAAATAAATTTGTTGATTCACATTTCACAATATTAGTACTGTTTGAGTCACTCGGCCTTGAAGTACCTTTTAAACTAACTCTTGGCGTTCAGTACAGCTTCAAAAAATGCAACAAACAGGAACTTTACGGAAGCGACGCAAACGCAATCTTACAAAAGTTTGTTTTCAATTTATTTTCAGTCAATATTATTATCAATAGGTTAAGCATATTATTATTGCTGTACATTTTTATGCAAATTTTCATTTTGGTGGCTTACTAAATATTTGTAATTATACAATTGGTATACAGGAAATAACGTCTTCTTTGCTTAAAATAATGTGCATTCATTTCATTTAATTTTGAGACCAAATGGCAACAGAAGACATCTGAAACAAAACTACATTGTCATAGTGATAGTTAGGTCGATACCATAATAACACACGTGCGCTGCATATTGCATTCAATCATTTAATCTTCATTCACATGAACTGCATTCTTAAAGTCATTCGATTTGCAGTGCAGTGATTAAACACACTGTGTTGCATATTTTATTGCTTTCCATCGCTATACTCTTATCATGCAGTGCAATGTAGTAAATAGCTGTGCAGATATTTACAATGCATCAACTATAAATACTCAATCCTACAGCCAGCAGCGGTGCGCTGCTTTTAATTGTGAATTGGAAAGTGTATGTACCTATTAGAGGTGTCGACCAGCCGGGGCAGCTCGTTGCCCGCTCGCCCGAACTCGTTTTCGGGCGAGTTTGGGCAGCAAAACGTTGCAGTTGTTTCGGGTTCGGGCGAGTTTCGGGCAACAAATGGACAGCTTCTAGTCGGGTTTGGTCTCGGAATTTACAACTTGGAGTCATTGAATATATTAATCAAATCCATAAATCCAATCATCACATGAACGTTTAGATAATAGTATTGAATCTTGTAAATAATGAAATTTGGTTTCAATTATTATTTATTTAATGATGTAATGCAACAAAGTTCGGGCGGGTTAGGGCTTAATTTCCGAGTTCGAGTCGGGGTCGAGTCTGAAATTTTCGAGTTCGGGCGGACTCGAGTTGGAAATTATCTGCCCGTTGACACCTCTAGTACCTATATGCAGTGTAGTATATCACAAATGTATTGTGTACTCAATTCCACTGTGATGCACACAAGCTGTTAAATTGTGTATAAGGTCCGCTAATACGTCTTAATAATTGATTATTTATTCCACCCAGATCAGGATTGGGAAAAAGTCATCTGTCCAATCAAAAGGGAAATTTACACCAATCTATACCGTAGTTTATACCATATTTTTTAATTATTTTATATACCATACAACTTTTATAGTTTAAATGATCCAAAGCAACTTCACAGTAAAGTGCCACAGTTTTTGTCCCTTCAATAACTTTCCGAACCTTCGGCCACAAGATTTACCGACGTAAAACAAAAGCGGTTCGTGTACTACGAAACCATGGAAAGGGTCCACAAATTAGAGCCATAGCAAAAAAAAATTCTTTGAAGTATTAAAAAATTCCGATCTTCATATAACGAAACCGCTACAGGCAGACAATACAATTTTCACAAACGCAAAAAACCGTAGGTTATTTGGCAACATAGAACATGGATTTATCGTAACAAAAATTGGGAAAACTACAAATGTGGTCGTTTAGGCATGTCGCGGGTTAATATGTAGGGTTAATATCAATATTATGAAATTCCAATAGGTACCCGGATTAGGTATAATTCCCTACGACGCCTTAGCCGACCTAGTGGACGATGGTTTCACTTTCAGAATAGCAACAAATAAAATATTCAATGAAGACAGAGCATTGGATTTCACCAAATCTGGGGATCGTAACGTGGAAGACGGTTTGGGATTTAACGATGGAAACAATCCCCGCCCACTCAGCAATTTAAAGCAAGATGACGCCCATATTCTTCAATATCTTTTGAGTCTTAAGGCCGTCAGACGAATGAGTTATCTCATTTTACTTGGAGCAAGCAGCTTTGTTTTTCCGTGGACGTTTAATTGGAAAAAGTACAAATTGGAAGAGTGGTCCCCGAGATACAAAAAATTATTTCGAGTTGGGTGGACCTTGTACACAATGCAATTGGCGTTTATGATTGTGTATAAAACTTACATTTTAATGGAAAGCATTCGGGGCGCTCGAGAAACAAAATCTTATAGAAACGCTTTTCAAACATCTCTGTCTTTCTTGTTGTACTGTAACGCCGCGTACTTCAACATCAACAATTATTTTTATAAAGAACAAATGCGTCAATATATCAATTCAATGTTCTCCTTGAACAGAAAATATGTCGGTGAGTTATTTTCAAAATTTGGATTCGCTGATCGAATCTAAATTATAAATAATTAATTATTTATTCATTGTAATTGTTCTTTACTTTTTGTCCGTTTAATTATTCAAATACGTATGATGACGTTTATGTTTCAATAATAATTCTAATGTTGCATTTACCAATCCATTGTGTCCATGGCGTATTAAATTTTGTTAATATTAATATATTTTACAGAAAAGTACGTTACGACAATGAATGGTTACCAGGAAGGAGGTCTTCTATTTTTAGACGTGTATATATTTATAAGTCTCAGTCAGGTATTGAATCTGACGGTAATTTTTTTCACCATGCCATACGCCCAGTGGTTTCTATTCCACTACATTTACACGCCAGAACTCAGTTGGTGGTATCGAGTACCAGGAGCATTGCAGGAATACATTTTCATGGGCCACATCATTACATCCTTTGCGCTCACTTGTTGGATTTCTTTTGCCCATACAACCACCGTCAAATTTTGGCTTCAAGAAACACAGTTAGTATTTATCTGAAATTATTAAAAAATTTAGTCAACAAATCTTAAAATCTTATTATGATCACTGCTATATTATAGCACTGCAACTCTTATAAAGCATGAATGAAGATTTAGGGTGTCAAATCCATACTTATTAAAGGAGTCTCGATGTGTCACTAGAATTAGACCTAAATTTTTAAAAACGAGTTACTCAAATCGGGGAAATAGTATTTTTTTCTTATTTTGGAGTAGGTGCATATTATCTTTGGGAAATAAAATTCTATGCGGGGCTTAGGTATTAATATGAATTTAAGTAAGGTGCATTATTTTCCAAAGGGTTAAATTTCTTAAGCCCGATTGAAGGTAAAAACAATTATTACTTTGTGTACCCAATTGATTCTTTTGAATTTGCAGCTGCAATAACCCTACGATGATGACCACAATTGAAATACGGGAACAACGTAACGCCGTGAAGGTTTTTAAGAGTTTAGAAGTATTGTGCAGTCTTTTCAATGAGTGTATGGCTCCAATGTCAATTCCTTCGGTAAAAATCCACATTGCAAGTGGCTTCATTACGTGTGGCTATATAATAATCAACAGTATGGGCAGCGTCTTTTTGGATGAGTTTCCAGGAATATTGACTTATCCAATTGGAGTTTTCAACACCTCTCTTGGGGGCATGACTGTTTTGTCGAATTCCGCAGAAATGTTTGATCTGTCTGTTAGTTTCGTGGATTCTTGGAGTCGAACCAAGCACAAAGATTTTAGACGGCTGCTGAAATCATTCCCGACTCTGAAAGTAAGAGTAGGAAGATGGTATTACATAACTGTTGCTACAACCATCACTTTCTTCAAAGTCATGGTTGATTACGTCATTGATTGTATCATAACATTTTAACCAGTAATAGTAATAAAAATTATCCAGTGATTTTCATTTCAATGTACAGTGTGACCCAATAATTAAGGAAACTTTTCCCTTTTTCTCCCAAATGGGGAAGGTGGCGTAGGATGTATATATATATATATCAAACGATGGCCTAGCTCTCCAATATTCGAATGGTAGTAATTTCTTGTTTCTAACTTTAGTACGTTGGGACACGGCCGTATCTAGAAATCGTTTTCGGGGAGGACAAAATATATTTTGGGAGGGCAAACTACACAAAAAGAGGTTATTTTGCCCTGAAAGGGGAAAACAACCTATTTTTTGGGGATTTAGGGGGAGGCAATTGCCCGTTTGCCTACCCCCTGAATAGGGGCATGCGTTGGGATATATCTGCGTTTGAATCAACCCAGTTTTACCTTCACGATTTCCATGCAAGTATTGTCTTGCTATTTTAAAATCAAGCGACGCACCCTGCGGGGGTCTTGAATTCCCGCTTATAATATAGGCATATAGAATCTTCTTTGGGGGCTTTTCGAATTTTTGAAAATCCGTTTTATTCAGGCAATATTTTCATGGAAATGACATCGTATTCATTCAAGCGCAGATATTATATCCCAAACTGCTAAAGATAGAAACATGAAATTATTACCATTCAAAAGATGGAGTGCTGGACCATCCTTTGATATATAATATATCATATGCCACCTTTCCCATTGTGGAGGAAAAGAGAAAAGTTTCCTTAAATAATGGGTCACACTGTATTTCAAATCTCAATTTCCTTATATTCCATTCACACGTGAATCTCACTGCTTCTATGCTCAAATAAATTATTTCTTAAACACATCTAATCTAAACATTTCCTAAATTTTGAAAAATCATTTTGAAACTCATTACTTACTAACTGATGATTTTGCACTAGATGTGATAACTGAACTGTAAATAGAAAAATAGGCATGCGAAAGTGCAACAGGGATTAGGTACTTGAGCATATCTGGCAAACCTAATTGGATTACCCCTACAGCCTGACCTGAATTCAAAAATTTACTTGATCACATTGTTTCCTTAATGTTTTGTTCAACAGTGGAACATGATTTATCTTGATTCCTTTCAACCTACTGTAATTTCAGCCAGCTTAAGACTACCTAGAAGTGAGTGATGATAAAACGATGCCCCTTTTTGAAATAGAATATAATCAGGCACCTAAAAAAATCTTGGAGAAATCTACAAAAAATTATCGGATTGTATTGTTATTCAATCTAGGTATGTATGAATTTGATAAGCAAAGTTAGAGCTGAGATTTTGGACATGGCTATAATATATTACAGGTGGAATCAATGACAACTCCATATATCACTAATTGCGCATCCTGATCGCCAAATTAAATAATTATCAATTGAGCTTTGTAGCTGGTTTAATACCTCAATGCACTCACCGCATTTCCTTTTATATTCCGGACCCGACGTTTGAAATTTTTAAAATAATAATTTACACGTGTTACTATATTGTTCTATTGGGAGTTGTGGTATATGATCTTTTCGTTATCTGCAAATGGAGAAAGATATTTAATTTCAATAGATCCTGCGTCAAAATAATGCAAAAATTTTCCAGTAAGAATTTAATATACAAAAATTACATTAAGTAAACCTTTTACCCAATAAAAAAATTTAGAAACGCAAATCAAAATTGTGTGATTCCTTTTTAACGTGTAAAAAACTATTTTTATTAAGCGTTTACATTTTTATACGTTTATAGAATGTTTAATAAGTAATATCCATACGATGATCTTTTTAAATTTTCATGAATATTAATGAAAATAAATCACAATTGAAATGTCATAATTACATATGAAACCTTTTTAAATTCTGACAAATTGTTAAAATCCATAAAACCCTTTTTTACAGAAAATCCCATTTGGATCAATTGGATTTTGGAAAAGCAATCGGATTGTGTACAAATTGTCCGTCTATTTGCATGGACATTTTATTTTTTTCTGGGAGCAGGAATCGTTTGATCTTTTTTCTTTGCGATTCATTTTATTTTTGACGGAGATATCAATCCAGTCAAGAGATTTTTAATGGAAACTTTTCCTGAGGAATTTCATACGACTATAATCGTGAATTTGTTTACAAGTGTTGTAGTGTGCCTGTCTTTCCTGCATGCAGTGGCCATGACTGGCTTTGGGTTCTTAGGACTGCTTTGTTATGGAATTTTTGTGAACATATCAATAGATCTATTGCTACCAAAAAGGAATGAAAAATTAAACTGGAGGAACATTGAACCATTAATCAGGGTATTTAAAGAAATAACGCTCTTCAATACAGAATTCAACGAACTCTTCGCTGCTTTACTTGGGTTTGAGTTGCTAGTTATTGGACTATTTAGCATAGTGTGCACATTCTGCACTATCAAATTATCAATGGTAGTTCCTATGCCTGGATATCTCTATATGCCCACTATATCAGCCATGTCATTCGTTATTAATAAAGTCATAATTGAAAAGTTGGGAATGGTCACAATGAAATCCAAACAATTTCAGCAAAAATGGCGGCAAGAGTTTCTGAATAAATATACGAGGAAAAGACTAAGAGCGTGTAAATCATTCGGACCAATGCTTCACACTTGGTTCATCATCAAAGGACAAACTACTACCACTTGCATGCAAATGATTGTCAATCACACAATCACGTTGGCTCTATCACTCAAAGTTAACAAATGATACAATTATTAACTATTATCAATTTGACGTTCGTAACATAAAATATGAACATATGAATAGGTATGATTGTGAAACAATTATTTCAAAAATTACCTTCAAAATGTTTTATATGTTTTACAGTGTAAAATGTTAGATGGATTTATAGCTCCTACAGCATTAGTTTTTCTAGCAATAAATAAATATATTACAGTATAAATAATCAGTACCGTAACGACGAGGTGGCCATGGGAGGGAACTCCTCCGGGCCGGGACGGTCAAAGGGCCGGGACGGGCTGGAAAAATGCAAAACTTTTCCATATTATTGTCACAGAGAATCGGTGACAACCAAAAGGTGTATATTTATTGATTAGCGACTCCATTGTTTTTTCCTCTATACACATCTGAGGTCTCTAATATTTATTATTAATCTGATGTGAAGCATTTTAGAGCCAAAATGTTTAAATATAAAAAATTATTTAGCATTTTAGCTTTAAATATTATCAATATTTTGACGTTTTTGGTCAATATTGTCAATATTTAAGAGGTTTTAGTCAATTTTTGTAAACATTTTGACTCAACACCGTATACTGTACAATTGTCTCTCTGAAATCCAATAAGACGTTATTTTACGAAATATTGCAAAAAATCTTTAATATTTGATCGCGACTTACATGCTCTTTTGGTTTATATCCTCTCAAATTGGCTCTTTCTTTACTTAATGGGCGGATTCTGACGCATTCTACATCATATTAAAATGTATGCCTGGAAGTGGAAACAATAATACACGCATATACACGCACCGGTGCCCTCCCCCTAAATCCGGAAAAAAAGGTTTTTGCCGTGAAAGGAAAAGGAAAATCACGTCATTTTTCGCGCTAAGCGCAAATTTTAAGTATTTCATGTTTTATTTTGAACGAATTTGCTCAAATTGTTTGCGCATCGCACGAAAATGAGCAATATAATATATACATCATATTTTGAGTTTGCCCTTGTCCCACCGAAAACTGGCTGTGCCTATATGCATGAAAGTACTAGGAAAAATCATTATGTAAATAAAGGGCCGGGACAAAATAAAACGTTAAATTTCCTCCGGGCCGGGACAAGCTAGTTACGGCACTGTAAATAATTTGGCGTATGTTTGTAGGGATATCTATGTATGAAAAAGAATTTCTAAAATACCTAATAATAATATGTTTGCTGGCAAATAAAAAAAAATTATTTATATAAACATATAAGTACAAAATGATTTTTTATGGGTTTTAAAAAACAGTCTGGAAAAGCCTTAAGAGTCGATTGACCTATATGCGTCTGGATTATTCAAAATGGCGGCCAAAAAGCACTAATAAATCAAATAGCTTTTAGTTGGAAACTTTTATTGAAAAATTATCTATATAGTCTTGTGTAGTTGATTTTTTTCTACAATAATGTACTTTCAAATTTAAAAAAAAAATGTAAAATATAGAAGCCTTAGGGATTTGAAATTTTGAAAAGCCTAAGGTCTCTATATTTTACATTTTTTATTAAATTTGAAAGTACATTATTGTAGAGAGAAATCAACTACACAAGAATGTATCGATAATTTTTCAATATCTGATAGCTATTTTATTATACAAATTTATTAAATATTGTATGAAAAATCAATCGCTCGGGCAACTCAAATGTCCACAACCGCAAGAATATGGGATAGATATTATTTGATTTCAGCTTCCAGATTGTCATTAAAGCACAACATTAATGATATTAATGAGTAGATCAGATCGGAGAGATCTGTAAATCTATGTAATTACTTCAACATTAATTCGGATACGACGTTTATAATTCTCCTGTTTAGTGGACATTAAAAAATGTAAACATTTAAAAACCGTAATTCATGCAATACCACCCCAGCGGTTCCTGGTTTTAAGCCTTCAATTTTGTCAAGGATGTGGCTAATACAAACCCCGGGGGCTTCAATTGTGTCAATGGGACTGTCGTTTTTAAATGCTAGATGGTTTACTTGGGGAAAGGTGAGAGACTTGCAGATGTGCTTCTATGGTGTCCCTGGGCTTCTAGGATTTGGATGGCTATAATAATTGTTAAGGATTACTCTATAATACAGCCCAATGAGTTTAGTATTGCGTCCCTGGGGTTGTATTGCGTTAATTACGGTATAACGATTCTAACCATTTTGATTAGTTCATGAAGAAAATAAATATATTGAATTTTAAACATGAAATGTCAATCCATGCTTTATATTCCAGCAGAGTTCCTGTTCAATTATTTTGGCAAACAATGCGTATCATGCAACTTTCGTATCCAACACTAGTCATTAGAGGTAGTTAGAAATAACTTATTTAATACTCAGTGACAGTGAGGGAATAATATAGGACATTTACATACCTAATGATAATGGCTTGTATTTTTCGTGCCTATCTTTTTATGGTTTTAGCTATTTGAAAATCTGGATTTTGGCTCTATGATATTATTTTGCCTCTATTTCTGGACTTTGCCTATCTAATATGTATTATGGCTTCTGAAATTATTTCAATTTCCTTTAATATAGATGATGAAGCCTATATTATATTTATCTCATCTAGCAAAATCTTTCAAAAACCTAATGATTTAAATGAGCCTATTAAAATACTAATAATGCCTTCAAAAAATTTAGAAGCATTACTTTCTACACACAATTATACAATTCAGTGAAGACTAATATTTATTAAAACGAAATATTTTATCAAAAAACCGACGTATTACATTACACATACTTAAAAGCAGTTATGAGACAGTCAAAAGTTAAAATCAGTAATATTATATCGTAATATCTGCTATTAAATATACGAGGTATAAAATGTGTTTCACATGTACATATAACATGTATATATGTACATGGGAGTGTGCAAAAACCACGTTACCAAAAACCGACTTTTTTGACACCCCCTCCCCCTTGTGCCACGTTACCATTCGAGCCCCCCCCCCCGCTCCAGTAAGACACACATGATAAAAAATTTATTGTGTGCGCATTTTATTAAATCAGTGATATTGAAGTGAAACGGACAATTAATTTTTGTAATTAAACTAACAAAAAAAATTGATGTTCTACAATAACACTGTAAAATAAATCTGTTGTAATAGTACATTTACAAGATGGCTCACTATTTAAAGAAACTATCATTTTTCTTCAATACGCGTAAGGTGATATGTAATTTGGGTGCATAAATTAATATATTATAATGATTTATAAGTCCAACTTTGCAGATTTAGTGAAACTATGTTTCAAAGTAGCGTCTACTGATGTATGTTGAGTTTAAAAACTGATTTCGTGATGATAATTTTACATGAAGTGTTGTTAAAAATCGTTTGATATTATGTTGAAACATAGATACCATAAGCATAACCAGGATTTGGCTTCGGAAAAATTTCGCGATTTCATGTACTTGTTTTGGTAAAATCATGTATTTTTTCGAATTGCGAGTAGCTAAAAAATACTGGGTTAATTATTGTCAAAATTAAACTGAATGTAATTAAATACGCGCTCGGCGGTGAATGTTTTGCAATTTTGGTCACTTTAATGAGAAAATCATCCAGTTCTGGGATTTTGAGGAGCTCCGTTCTCTAATGCCCTATTGCTCGGTAACCTTTGCATCCATTAATTGTGTACCTACAAACAATAATGAAAACATGTAAATTAAAACTTTATGTATAAGTTTATTTTAGCATGAAACGTAAATAAACAAGAACTCTGGTCTATAGCCTTTAATCCCAAGCATATGCAATTGGCAATTACATACATATCCTCCCTCTGATTGTAGTGTATACATACGTCAACTACATTGTTATATATGCATG
Organism: Pogonognathellus longicornis; assembly: GCA_034694085.1. Taxonomy (NCBI): domain Eukaryota; kingdom Metazoa; phylum Arthropoda; class Collembola; order Entomobryomorpha; family Tomoceridae; genus Pogonognathellus; species Pogonognathellus longicornis. The sequence goes on along the minus strand of JAQFYB010003645.1, from coordinate 1,593 downwards.
TGAAACTTATTAATTATACCTCGTATATTTAATAACAGATATTACGTTACATTATACATCGGTTTTTTTGGATCAAATATTTTGTTTTAATTAATATTAGTCTTCAGTGAATTGTATAATTGTGTAAAGAAAGTAATGTTTCTAAAAATTTTGAAGGCATTAATAATATTTTAATAGGCTCATTTAAATCATTAGGCCTTTGAAAGATTTTACTAGATGAGATAAATATAATATAGGCTACATCATCTAACTTAGAGGAAATTGAAATAATTTTAGAAGCCATAATAAATATTAGATAGGCAAAGTCCAGAAATAGAGGCAAAATATTATGATAGAGCCAAAATCCAGATTTTTAGATGAGAAAACAATTTAAAGATAGGAGGATATAAATAAAAGCCAATGATAATTGGAGCAATAATAATGTTAAAACTACCTACCGATAAATAAAGAAATGTAAACGATAAGTTTCCTGATGAAAAATATATATTTCAATGTAATTGCATTATTATAAGTTTTGTAATAGTTGCCGATGTTAAGGTAAATAAGTAATTTCTAAAAATAGTTGTTTTCCGGAAAATCAATTTTTCGTTTCGGTGTTTTAAGAAATTTATCGTCCGTAACCGCGACCACCAAATCCGCCACCAAATCCCCCGAAACCTCCTGAAAACATGGAAAATAATTTATAACTATGAATACCGTTCCTAACTACCTAAACTTATATTTACATGGTCTGTAATTTACTTACCACCGTATCCGCCACCGCCACCTCCGAATGATCGTCCGAAACCTCCGCCATAACCTCCACCTCCAAATCCACCTTTGAAGAAACAAGAATTGTAAGATTAAGGTTTATGAATCAAGTTTAAGCTGCCATTTATTTATTTATTCCTAGTAAGTGTATTTCTATCTGTATTACCTCCACCTCCATATCCTCCATATTGAGCCTCGGCCGTTTGGCTGCAAACCAAGAGAATCACGACTACCATGCAAAGATTTACAAAAACCTAAAAAATAACAATTGTTTAAAATTTAATTTTTATACTTTTCTAACTAAAATTTGAAAGGAAAAGGAAAAAGAAATAAGTGTTTAATAAACTCACCAAATTTTTGAAGCCCATCTTGTCTCACTGGAATTCGTGGATTTTCTTTTGGGAGTTATGAGAGAGCTGTTTGTGCTTTCAAAGGAAGAGCAGAAGCTGAACTGTATGATTTTTCACTAAGATTGCTTGCCTTTAAATACCAATCTTGTTCTATTGTTTGTTTTCCGATGAATGATAATGATGTGGGATAAAATAGGGTTACATTTATATAATCGATTACGAAATTTAATCGTCGCACATAATTTGCAGGACTAAAAGAATGTAATCACAACTTTTGCTACAATACTAATATATTACACGCTCTGTGTCTGTATTAAGTGTGTGACCACCTACAGACGTTTCCTGTGACCTTGCTCACAAATCATGGAAAGAAAGGAATCAAGTAAATAATCTGTAACGCATAAGACACAAATAAACCAGGGTTCGCCTTACGCATTTCGCATGTGCGATTTACGCATGCGAAAAATGCGAATTACGCGCGTAAAATTATGCC
>JAQFYB010003644.1:0-18752 GCA_034694085.1 Pogonognathellus longicornis | reverse complement strand
ATTAAAATTGTAGCACTGCTGCATAGCTTTTAGCTTGGTTAGTGAAAGTGGAGTCTCATGAGCTACCAACTCGGCGAGAAACTCAATCCTTTGAGAACTACTCAGATTTTCCAAATCTTTAATATTGAATGGACATCCTGATGCACCGTCCCAGTTCAACCACCGATTTTTTAAGTCCACACAGACTTGAGACAAAGTTGTATCATATCTAGGAAAGACAAGAAGGTTAAACACAGTTTTTAAATATGTAGTTATTTCTGGTCATTTCAAAACGATTTATTAATAACTGTTTTTAATCGAAATAGTATAAACTTACTTGGATATAATTAGGGGCATTCCAGGTGTAGAAAACCATTTATCCCATTCTACGTCTTCAATTAGACTTAGATGGCCATTCTTAGTGAAATAGTCAATGAACTGGGATTTGAATTCGTTTGTATCAATCGATTTATAACGATTGTTAGCAATATACGTTTTAAAAAATGGTTCAAACACGCCTGAAAGTAAAAATAATTGCATTTTCAAAATAATTTCTTACATACAAATCTGTTAGCACAGCACGAACCGAGTTCACTTTCTCTACTTACTTGGTCCGCCAACCTTCTGTTCCAAATAATACAAGAATGCGTATCCTTTTTCATAAGGCACAGAACTGAAGGCATCATCAGGGTCTACTCCGTCCAAATTCACTACCTATTTACAATTAAATGTTTATATTTTTGAACAAACAATGGAAGCTTAAATCAATGCAAATTTTATTTACCAAATTTGTGAGGGGATTATCAGGCTTCAATGTATCAATACAATCTTTAAGATCTTTCAATCCTTGAATTGAAGCAAATTGTCTGCAAATACAAAATAATTTTTAAATGATTTTTTATGAGTACCTATAGATTTTAGGTACGCTTCTTTCCACTGAATCTGAATTTAGATTACATGTAATATTATCGAATTTTAGTCTATGTTTAATATCTTTAAAATTCATCACTACCTTGCAGCTTCGCCATCCAAACGCCCAACAATTTTCCTTTCAGCAAAAACCGTAAACCCTTCGTTGAGCCAAAAGTGTTCAAAAGTTCTATTAGTAACTAAATTTCCAGTCCAGCTATGAGCAATTTCATGCGCTATCACATTAGCTAATGATTTATCTCCAGCCAACAAAGTTGGTGTAGCAAAAGTTAAGCACGGATTTTCCATACCGCCGAAAGGGAAACTCGGTGGCAACACCAAAATGTCATAGACTCCCCAAACGTACCTGAATATGTCCACATAAAAGTTTTTGATTGAAACAAATATTGTTAATTTTCCAAAAATAATTTTAAAATATTCAAAATGCAAGACACTCACTCTCCACAAACACTTTCAGCAGCCTGAAGCATTTTTTCAGTATCTGCGAAATCAATAGCTGCATCATTTAGAAATTGCTTTTCTGCCCAAACTTCAGTTCTCGGTCCCAATCGTCTGCTTTCAATTTGACCGGCTACGATAGCAATTAGGTATGACGGAATGGGAACTTTTTGTACAAAAGTATGACGACGCTGGTTGGTGTTGACCGCGTCCGGTTCGCCTGAACGGACCGCACTCATCAGCACTTGTAATTCCTTCTGAGCAGTTACCTAATTAATTGTTAATAAACAAAAATGTTTTAGACATTCGTGATAAATGTTTCATTTGATAAAGTAATGTACCTAGTTTAGTTACAATTATAACAATACAACAATAGGTACTTACTTCGGCAGAGTATGCAGCCTTAGTTGAAGGAGTATCTTGACAAGGAAGTAAGCTTCTAGCGTGAATGGCCTATTTAATTTTCAATATAAAATAATATCTGTGATAGGTATTTATGAAAATAAAAAGTACCTGTTGGTAACTAATTAAATTAATTAGTAATCAATGAGCAATGACTTACCTCACATTGGCTAAACAAGTATGGAAACTTTTTCCCCGCAGTTTGTTCTTTATCCAACCACTGAAGCGCAGAACATTTGTTCGGAGCTGTCTCATACTTCACCTGAATTTCCAATTTCCTGAAAAATGAGATGACACAAGTAGTAGAGTAGAGTTGATTTGGTTAGTAGAGTTAAATTGGACTTGGGAATTATTTTTTAAATAGAAATTTTTTTTAAGAAGGATTAATTACTCTTGTGGATTTCTTTGTAAAGGCAACGTTATCTTCAATGGCTGACCAAACGTTGACACAGCATCCCCCACAGAATACTCCAACTTTTTCCCATTGTAATTGAAAACACCGAGAATAGTGATGTCTTTGATGTCAAAAATCTGAGTGGACAAAGAAAAACATAGGTACACATTATGTGCCACTACTTCACAACATTACAAAAATGAAAAAATATGTAATCAAAACTGACTACGCAAAAATCACTCACAATATGAGTACTTTTCTCATCCACTATGTCCAGTGTATAGTTGGCAGAACCACTGATTACTTTCTTTTCAAAATCAACATTCCATTTCAAGTTGATGTGTTCAGCTCGAGCATTTTCTATAAATAGCAGAAAAATATGAAATGAATAACCAAACTATTCCATACACCATTTAAATTCTTGAGAAAAGATTCTTTAGTTAGATAAAAGCTTTATAATTGGTTTAATTTAAGATGATATTAAAAATTCATTAGTGATAGTGATAGAAAACATAAGTAGTAAACCTGGATTAGAAAATGAGCTCGGATCATTTGGGCTTAACCGTCCAACTTTTGTGCCAGCCATGTCAAACTTTATTGCTTCCAGAGGTACGGAATGCTGAATCGAATAAGAACAAACAGTTATTAAATTATTTGCTTTAGGTATTCTCTCTGAAATTGCCGATTTAAAGCGTCCACTTGAGAAACGGGCCGAAAAAAGAGCTCGATGACAGCTGTGCACTTTACTGATAATGACGGGGACAGGGCTACGTGTAATTGCAAGGAGTTTCGTAGAAAACAATTGAATCATTAAAAGTGCTTTATTAATTTAATGAAGCTACTGCAAGTGGATATTATTATAATGTTGAATGATATGATGAATAAATTTAATGACTATGTACCTATTTGACAGCAAAACAAGTTAAGAGCGATAATGTACATGTAATGTATACCCGGTCAATCACTCGACTCCTATGCATTCCTACAAAAGTTCTACACATTCGTATCGTAAGATTACTTTACCGCCTGCCTGGATTGTATGTATTCTGCAAGATTGTGTCTTTCATGTACTTTTACATGTAAATACTTATGTAACCGTATAATATAGGGAGAAAATAATTTACAGATTTTTAGACTTCATGTAACATTACACATAATAATTAAGTATTATTTGTGTTGTCCTTCAAATTAAAATAACACTACTTTCTTCGTTTGCATTGTAATGTCTGTAGTATTAAAATGTTAGTTTCCAAGTATAATGATAAGTTTACAAGGATTGTCAAGAGCTTATTCAGTTTACCATGTACGATGAGATGAATAAAGTTAAAGCAAAAAAGTTAACTTTCAAAGTCATGATATTGATATTGCATACAATTCAAAAGTCATTTCATTGTAATTGGCAAGTATGGGTGAACAAAAGTTGTCGATTTGATCTTATCACGTCAGTTAAAAATACAATGGAATTTTGTTTGATGGCATGTTTGTTCTCTCGATAATACAAATGATAAAGATTTAAAAAGTATGCATGCGTATATATCACAAATCACAAACTGCATCCACCAAAACCAAAAGATTGAATGGCTCTACGTAAACTGTTGAAAAAAGATTTTTTTGTGTTAATTTATTGTAACATTTGATTGTGATGACAATAATATATCCTTCAATAACTATTTATGTAATGGAATTACATTTAATTCGTAAAATGTTTAGAAGTTTAAAATAATATAACATTATGTGAATCAATTTAGAATTATATTATGGAAAAAATTAATTATCACAAAGAGATGTATAATACAGTATGCATACTGCGATGAATTAGATATAAAGAAATCCAAATTAAATTACAGTTTTTATAATGTACAACTAATCATTAATCTTGTAACTAACACTCGTTTTAAACATAATTGCAATTATTTGTACTAAGAGAAGTAATACTTTCAAAGAAATGTTGTGTAGTACTAATAAGTGATGACATAATTGTAGTGTTAAAAAATTGTAAAGTTTATAGAGAGGTTAGTAGAATAGTTGTATCGATAAATAGTAAATGGTGCTGTCAATACGATGTGAAGTAAGGAACGTTTGATTAAAGTAGGATAAAATTTTCGTCATCAGTCAATAAGAAGTAGATAAAGGCAACTTTCATGAAACTTTGAATGGACATAGTCACCATCGAATCACCATGCATTTAAAACAACCGACAAGAAATCTTCATAAGAGATTGTGATGACACCTTGTTGTTGGGTATCCTTTTGGCGAAACCCATCCGTAAACTTCTGAATTAAAATGCACGCCGTAATGAAACCGTCTACAGGAAGTCCAGCACCTTTCTCCCCAAATCTGTTATTCAATTATAACAATACATTTTCACAATTATTATAATTCTGCAGGCAAAACCAAAAGTTTCCAGTTCAGTTTGTTGGATTCTATTCTCAATGGGAACGTATGACATGAATAACAATAAAGTGATGAATTGCAGTTTTTCTTTACAAAATGGTAAATGTCATTTTTGAGTATCAAAAACCACGCAAATTCATATCGCCTGACTTTGGTGTACTTCCTTTACTCAGAATACGACACGATATGTATTGCATTGCATAATAATAATTAATTATAGCATCGACGAATTTCTGTTTTCAGAATTTCATCAATATGATCAAAATATTAACCAACCTATTTGCAATTGACTCCCCAAACTGAGGTGAAAAACGATATCCCATGGTTTGCAAAGCTTGCATGAATTCTCCTGAATCAATAAATCCAGATTGATTTCGGTCATATGATCGGAATGTTTGCATCCATTGGTTTACATATCCATAAAGATGTGCAAATCCATTAACATCAATAGAGCCACTACCATTATCAAACATTCCTAATGAAACGAAAACAAAAGAAACAATTATATACAAGGCATTTTTAATATTATCGAGTTATATATAAAGCAGCCAACTTTAACTTTTGTGTCAAAATGTCAAACATTGGTAGTTTTGTCTACACTAGTTAAATTAAAGAGAAATGCCAGTCAAGGCCGTATCCAGAGGCAGGTCCCCCCCAAAATTGCCACATTAATATAATTTTATTTTAGTGCCCCCGAAACAAAATCCTGGGTATGGCCCTAATGCCAGTTATTTTTTTTCTCTTTGAATATTGACAATGCTGGATAATCCAGATGCAATTTTTGACAATTTTGATATAACCATTTATATCAGTAAATACTAAATACCTATCATGAGTCGACATGCAGTGTCTGAAAATTGGCGTCCATTACTGCTCATAAGGGCTGATTGGAGCTCGGTAGACGTAATCCGCCCGGATCTGTCAACGTCGACGGCTGCAAACCACTGACCCACTTGAGGATCCATGTCAAATTCAGAATCTAAAATGGTAATAATATAGGAATAATGAGCATCGACAGATTAAATATTGAATATGTCAAAATATACCTGCAAAAAATGAAACAAAGCATAAAATAGTTTTAATAACCTACCTACCTTAAGCTTTTAGACCCAAAAAGAACTAATAATCCACTGAAGTTCCTGCACACTCGATCTTTGGCCTGAAAATATCAAGTGTTAAAAAATAATATTAAAATTGCTTATTTCATTCAATATTTACGCATACATTAATATACATCTCACAACTTTTAATACACGACAAATCAAACACAACTACCAACACAGTAACACAGCTGATCTGTGAGACGGACGCAGCTGAAGGGAGAAATATCTTTATTTTTTTATTGTGTAATATTATTATTATAAAAATTATTGTACTGACTGTGTATTAGTTATGTTAATCGCAATTAAAATTAGGGTCAAAGTTCAAAATATTTTTACCGAGACTAGAATTATTCCACCTCTAACTTCGTTATTTGCCGCTCTGTCATTCAACAATTTGTTGTGGGATGTATAAATTTTCTGATTACATTCATTTCGGGTGGGCAAACAGTTACACGTCAATTTGTTAGACCTTACAAAATGAATGATTATTATTTGGATAAAATTTAATGCAACACAGGGAAGGACAATCAAGGTTAGGGACAGCACTGGCGTAGCCAGGGGGCAAGGGGGAAATTGCCTTCCCCTTAAATCCGGAAAAATAGGTTATTTTACCAAAAAGTACCAAAAATCACGAAATTAGCTCATAATAATATAACTCATGTTTTGAGTTATTATTATTATTCATGAATGCGCTATATAAAGTGGTGTACCTAGGTGTACCTATACTTATGACTTAAGGTTTTTGATATTTATAGTAATTAATAATTATAATTGAAAATATTTATCGACCACAAAATGGCTATGGAATTGAATAACATTGTGAATTGAACAGTGAGCTGTTATGAAGTCGGACTTTAAAAAAAATAAATAATTGGAATCAGATTTTAGTTAAAAAAATAACTAGTTGTCAAAACAAATGGATATAGTGCGGAAGGAATTGTGCCCACCTATGCTACCTCAATGTATTGCAAAACTCGACTCTCTCTTTCTCTATCAATTGTCTGACTCACAGTCACAATCACAAAAAGTCATGGCACATTCATATCATAAGATTTTTGTCTAGCATGAAGCATGATTTACATGTGCTGCTGACATTGCAAGTAATCACTGTTTAAATAAGTTCAAAGTTTGGTTCTTATGTATTACGTATTAATGTTAAAATCTTTTAAAATAAGCTTACAAAGCATTGTATAGCTTTGTAGCAGACAGGCGACATAATCATAAAACTAAATGCTAAATGATACTAAAATAAACTAGTACATATTTACCAATCATACTTGCTGATACTGAATGGATACTGCAGTACAAGGTACTACTACACTGTGTATGTGGACGATTTTAATCATTTCACAACACACAAAGCTGATCTGTGTATGGTACATACATTAAGACGACTTTTGTGGTGTGTTCACTATCAATAAGAACTATCAACCATTAAAATAGATTAAGTAGAACTACAAAAGTTAAGTGAGATAATTATAAATGGAAGCACAACCCAAGTTTTAACTTAAACGTAAATTCTGAAGTTTGTTTATTCAATTATTGAATAGTAGTCTTCTGAAGTATAGCTACTTTTTTAAGTGTTTGTAAACTATTATTGTGATAACAAGTCATATACATCACATTATAGCAATACATTACATACAACAGTCTAAGTTGTATACAGAGTTGATAGTGTATTCAGTTCAGTATTAAGTCTTATTTATTACGAGTGTACAGTGCATTGAGCTGTATTTAATTTTAATTTGTTCTAGTCTAGTTTATCTCTTGTAGTACTTGTGTATGTGTAGGTATTGGTTTAGTGAGGGTAGTTCTAGAAGACTATTTGATAAAAGTTGTCTCTGTGTGTCTGTTGTCTGTATTCTGTCATTTGTATACTTACAGCTTAAATGACTTTTTGTGTTGGTGTGTTAAAAATTAATATTAACTAGTAACTGGTCACCCCATTGTTGATTGTACGAGTGACGAAATTATACTTGTTACAACTTATTGAGTGTTTAAAGCTAATAATAGGATTTACATTAAATTCTACTAAAAATACTTGATTAAGTGAAAGTACATAATATAGGACAGCAAATAATTGATAATAGCAATCCAGGGACTCTTCCGGTTCTTTTTTGTTTTTGACAGCTATACAAACAGACAGGTTTTCTAATAAGATGAATAATGAAAGGAAATGCCAAAGAAATGGCTGTATTGTTTTGGAAACATCTACAAATTAAATCTTGATGAATTCAAATCACTTTATTTTCCAATTATAACAATTTAAAACAGGCAACATATTTCCAAAATACAACTAACTGTCAGCAGGGAACAGCTGACTGATGGTGTCAGTTTATAAACACTAAAAAATTAATAGTAATAACTTTTTTAATAAAAAAAGAATACGAAATGATATTATAAACTTATAGATTGGAAAAATTCTTATATTGTGTAAAAAATCCATTCTGAATGACTTTGGTAGGTTTATTTATAGATGATTTCATTCATATCTCGGTATTTATTATGAATTTATTACTGTATGACATGTATGATACAAACTTCATAATGCAGAAATTTTTTATTATCTATTATCTTTATAAATATCTATTATATTTATTATCTTTCGATATGCAAACCTATAGTTGATTAACTTCAAACGTGTAACTTATCAATATTTTATATATCTACATACAGGTTTCTGTGAAAATGCAACATCGAATGAGTCATTTCCTGTTTATTTTTAGCTGATCATCTCTAAAGTAAAGTAAGTTTTCCCATTGATAAATATAATATTTACAACTACTTATAAACTATTTACGCATTCTTACTTACTATGTTAAAGACATTAAATACCACAAATCAGATGTACATGATAGATACGGTGAATATAATATTATACCCAACCCAGTTTATATTATACCAATGTAGAGGCTTTGACATAATATTATAATGTTATAGTTGATAGTGATAGTATGTATGTACATAGAATATCCAAATGTAAAGCAAAATATGATAAAATTACAGCCCAAATAGCAAGTAGTATCATCGCCTGCAGATCGTACATTACATCTAGGTTGTAATGGCATAAATTGTATATTATATTAGCAAGTACATTAGACTCATTAGAGAATATTTATTATGGTATATTCTATTAAATACCAAGCAAGGACTAAAGGAGGCGGTTTTAGTTGTGTGCATGTACATTTGTATGCTTAACGTGAGACAGGAGCTGTAGCACTAATTCTTCTTAAATACTTAACTCTTTACATATGTATATATTTTGAAATAAACATGACTAATAATGATTTGTGTTCACAGGTTATCGGTGAATTCGTCTGTTAAAAAGAGTGTTAAAAAGAGTGGTGTCTATGAATGGATTGGATTATTAAAGATCAGAAATAGTTACAAATTCGCGTTCAATACCACACTACAAAATGGGGAGTGAAAACATCGATTTGTATTCGTTTTTTACAACAAAAATCACAAGGTGGAAAGGAAAGTAAGGGGAAAATGATTTCAATGCAAAATTCTTTTTTTTTGAATTCATTTTCATGTACTAATTAAATATTAATTAATTTTTCGATATAGTTATCCAAGGATATTTTCTGTTGGAACACATGGCATTGCAACATACAGCCCAAATGATGCCGAAAGGTCAGTTTGTTAATCATACAGTTTCACGTTTAATTGTAACCCAAATTATACTTTACATTGTTGTGTTTCTTCTTTAAGCTTAAACCATACAATTTACAGTGATTAAGAGTAATGATAAGATTGTGCTTGGTTTTAACAGAACAAATTATTGGCAATGGACGGAAGTGTACAATGTTTCACCGCTTTCAACTAGTGATCACCCGAATCAATTCCAGTTGGTTCACCGCAAGGGGAAGAGCACAGATTCAATGCGATTTGCAACGGAACATAGGGCACACATACTTTCGCTAGCCCTTTTTCAGCGTGTCACCTTTGCAAGATCTCACCAGTCTGATAATATGGACAAGGCGACTGTAGAATTCAAAGCAATGCAAAAATATAGGCAAGGAATATATAAATAAAATATCTCCCGTATTTTAAAATTATATTTTTATTTTTAAACTTTAATTCGTTTTTGAAGAACTAATTTTTTTTTGGTTTTGGGTATTAGATGGGGTCAGGATTTTCCGACATTATATACTTCTCTAATTGTAACGTGTATTGGACTTGATCAAATTAGTCAAGATGGGGAAAGAAAGTCGTATCAATTCAAAGATATAGATACTGTTTTGGAATTGGGAACAAACCCCGACGTGTTTGCTTTAAAAATGAAGAATTTCGATAGATTGGTAATTGCAAAAGTTTTGTGATTTATTATTATTATACCTACTTAATGTTTGTGTTCTACAGCTAAAACGAATTTTCTCTTCAATTTGATGTAGCATATTTTCTCACATTCGGAACGTTCTAAGATAGTTAACAAGATCAAAGAAAATTGTTTGTACTTTATCGGAACAAATATTGATGTGAAGAAACTAGAAAATGAAACACTTTTTGACCTGATTTCTTTGAGGTTGGGAAAGTACAGTGGTGACGAACATATTACATCTCTCAGCGAATTTGCCGTCCAAAATAAAAAACGTTCACGAACACTTCTTTGTCTGTCAGAGACATGTCTCATCGAACGTGACCCTGGCACATATTGTGTAATTGAAAATCACAATTTTAAAGAAGGAAGAAGTTTACATTAGTCTTAAAAGTCTAATAATTTTACTTTATGTTACAGATTACATCTCTTTACCCTCTCTCATCGGTTTTTGCACTAGTCAGATGTCAGGATGATGCCCAAGCAATAGCCATAGAGTTTACCAATGGTTTAGTTCGTATGTATTTTTCAACCGAAAGAGATTCGTTATTATCATCGTTAATGGACGGTTCTCGAGCCTCAGGAAATTGTGCAGTTCATGTCAAATCAAAAAATACCCCACAGGGCAAACGTTGGGGCCCGCTGTGTTCAGCTGTAGACGAAAAAGTACATCCGATGAAACAATTTATTTGATTTTTTATTTATTGAATATTTATTAATGATAACTAATAACTGCCGCTATTTGATAGGTCGAGTCTATGTTTTTGAAATTTATACATCAACCACCACCGTCATGGAGTTTCACCGAACTGTTGGTGAGATTCAACGCTAATATAGAATATTCCGGACTTCTTCACGCAGTAACGCAAAATGTAAAAGATAAAAAGAAAAACAAATGCATCATAAACTTGTATTTAATTAGATTTTAACACTATATAACTTTTAACATTTTATGTAGGGACTGTTTGCTGAGAATAAGGAGAAATTAATTCTTGTTGCCCTTAATGCTTTGCTAGTCAAAGATGTAAACCCCAATGACTATGAAGAATTTTTTCAGTTGATTCGTAGAATAGTTTGTTCCAAAACAGGATTTGGGGCTTTTGCCGAAATGCAAATGTGAGTTGTTTAATCAAGCCAATTAAAGACTTAATGTAATTCTTAATTCTTACAAAAAAGTAATGCTATTGTAATAATCGTCTTCAGGTTTAGAGAAAAGATTGGAAATATAGTTGTTGCTGCCCTGCGTTCCAACATGCCTGACTGTGTGATACACTCAGCTTTAGATGTGATGGCTGCATTGATGCAACCTATGCACGAAGGAGCTGACTTGCGTCAAGAACAGGACAACAAAGAAAAGATATTGAATAGTCCCAAATTTTTGGATAGTTTATTGGAAATGTGGACAACCCATGTCCGGAAAGGCACCGGAGCCTTAGTTACAATGGCCATGTTGGATATATTAACCTTTGGATTATGTGCGCCTTATAGTGAAACAACTTTAGGAGGACACTTTGATTCTCTTTTGTTAGCTGTAGCTACAAGAGGGCAAGTTTTGTTCTCCCTTTTTCAGGTATGTACAACATTTTTGTCATCATTTTCATCAACGAACTTTTTCTTCGGCAAAAATATTGTCTACACCTAATACCATCATCCCTGTGATTTTTTAATTAAACCAACATTTAATTTTGTAGCATCCATCTGTAGCCATTGTTAAAGGAGCCGGGTTGGTGATGAAAGCTTTAATTGAAGAAGGCCAAGGAACAATTGGAAGAGAAATGCAGGATATGGCCCTCAAAGAAGGTGCACTCATTCGTCATCTACTAAATGCACTATTTCTTCAGACAACAGACCCTAGACTACTTACATTACGACAGTTGTCTCGCCATTTGGTCAGTTTATGGACTTGTCAAAATCCTGTAGCAATGGAATTATTGGCACGCATTGTTGTAAGTTTTAAAGCAATTAATTTAATTAATTACCAAGTCTCGCACATCGTTAATAGAATGTATATTTGTGCTTTGATAGCCAACTGGTTTATTACGTCTCCTTGAATCGAATGAAATAGTTGACTTGTCAGATCAAGATCGTATCAACACAAGAGACAATTTAAAAATTGCTTCCTCAATTCATAAATATAATCAGCCGACTCAATTTGCACGACAAGTTAGAAATGTGGAAAAATACGTTGAAAAACAAGTTGAGGTTAGTGTGTCAATGTTTTAAAATTATATAGCACTGTAGTGAAAGCGAAGTTTGTTATCACTCTTACTGTCCTAACAAATGCGTGATTATTAAGTTTAAGTTTCTTTTTGTATAACGTTTTATAGGTTGCTTTAAGACATTGGCGACTGAAAACCGCTCAGGAAGTAAGAAAAAATAATCAATTGCGTCCCGTTGCTTTAAGAAAGCGCCGACAAAATCTAAAGTCTGAGGGAAATTGGGCGTTATTTTATCACAAGTTTGCCCATGATCATGCGATGCCGGATTTGATTTGGAATTATCAGACAAGAGAAGAGATGAAGTAAGTTAAACTTGTATCATATCGACTGTGATTGGATTTGGATAAAACATTATGGACCAGGAGAGCTACTTAGAATTAACTTTCCTAATGTATGGAGTATACTGTCTGTAATTGGCATGATTTTTTGTGTGTTGTCAACAGGGAAGCTCTAAATAACGAAATACGGCTTCTGGATGGAGACAGGGATCATGTTGTAGGGTCCATTTGCTGGAACCATGCTGATTTTCAAATTCAATATAAATCCTTAAATGATGAAATTCGTATAGGAGGTCTGTATACAATACTTCATTCAGTGTTTTAAATGCGTACAACTTCTAAAAATGCAATTTTCTCGATCAGGATATTATTTACGCCTTTTATTGGAGGAGGATTCGTTGAACTCCAATTTTACCATCAGAAATCCGAAAGAATTCTTTGGAGACTTGTACCACAGGTTTTTGCTTACCGGAAAACCTGAAATGCGAGGAATGTGTTTACAGGCAATGACTACAGTGTATGGAAAACACTGGGAAGAAATTGGTGTATTTAGTGATCTAAAATACATAGTCATCATGTTAGACAAAGTAAGATAAAATATTATAATAGGATATAGAACTAAAGAATAAATGTGTACTAAACTAGTATTGTTTTAACTGTTTTTTTTTCTTTGTTTTTAGTGTGCAGATAAGACGGAACGCGATAGACTCCTTCTGTTTATACAAAAACTTGTTAAATCCAGAGAAAATGCAAGGGAATTTGTGAATTGTGGAGGATTAAAAGTTATGGTAGATTTGGTCACCCTGGCTCATTTACACACATCAAGGTTCATTTATCAACTTAATTAACTATTTAAATATTTGTGGTAATTGTAATTTATAATATATTTATATATTTGATATGCAGAGCTATGATTCCTACTCAGACAAATGTCATAGAAGCTAGTCCCGATATGAAACACGCCGATTCACCCGAGTGGTATTACATGCCTAAAGATTCTAATGAAAAAGTTGGCCCAGTGGGATTTTTAGATGTAAGTTTTAGTTTACCAAGTATAATTCAATTATTTCAGTTTTTTAAAGTTAAAAACACTAATCCTTCTACTGGCTTTTTGGTGTAGATGAAAACTTTGTTTCAAAAAGGACGTATTGATGCTAGAACAAAATGTTGGGCAACTGGACTAGAAACGTGGAAGCAGCTTGGATCAATAGCTCAATTGAAATGGTTTGTAATAGCAGAAAAACAAACTTCGCTAATTACAGAAACGAGAATGGCAACAGCCATTCTAGACATCCTCATTCAAATTGTGTCTTACTGTCCTGCTAAAAATGGAGAAGCTGTTATACGCCCAGTTCACAAGGCTAAACAAATTCTCAGTGACTCTACAAACTACTTAGCACATCTTGTTCAGCTATTGTTGACATTTGACCCATCAATAGTTGAGCGAGTTGCCTCCGTTCTTTATATGGTACAGATTTCAATTGTAATGTTTCAATTTTTAATTTTGTTTACCCTTTTAATCATTTCAAATATTTGGACATTTTTAAAGGTTCTGGAAGAAAATCCTATGATGAGTAGAGTTTATGCAACTGGAATATTTTTCTTTATAATGATGTACACTGGATCAAATATTTTACCAATTTCCAGATTTCTTCACTTAACTCACTTGAAACAAAACACATACTCAGCTCAGCAAGTAAGAGTGCTTTTTATGCAATTATATTTTGCAAGAGTCTACAAAATCATTTTGACATATAATTTTTAAAAGAAGCAAATGCCTTTCAGGGAACTTCTGCATGGCAAAGATCCGTTCTTGGGCCTTTACTGCCCGAAGCAATGGTGGCCTACTTAGAAAATCACGGCGTAGATAAATTTTCAGAAATTTTTCTGGGCGAATTCGATACTCCAGAAGCAATTTGGAGTGCGTCAATGAGAAGGCATTTAATTGAAAGAATCGCGTTGCATTTGGCTGATTTTTCTCCACGCCTTCTTTCAAACACAAGAGCACTGTATGAATACTGTGCTATACCAGCAGTGTCTTATCCTAATCTTGAGAACGAACTTTTCTGCAATGTTTACTACTTAAGGAACCTAACTGATGAGTATAGGTAATTTGCTATTCTATTTTCGTGTATTGTATCTAAATTGTGGAACGTAAGGTGCAAATAAATGATTTCGTGTTTAATAGATTTCCAGAATGGCCAATTATAGACCCGATTGGACTTCTTAAAGATGTATTAGAAGCATGGAAAAATGAAGTCGAAAAGCGTCCGCCGCCAATGACTGTCACTGAAGCTTTGAAAGCTCTAGATTTGGAAGGCGAAACTGATTGGGGTGAAAAAGTCAAAAAGAATTACAGAAAGTTGGCTCAAAAATTTCACCCTGATAAAAATCCGGAGGGGCGAGAAAGATTTGAGGAGGCAAACAAGGCATATGAATTTTTGTGCAGTCGATTTTCTGCAGAAAGTACGGATCCAGACCCAAATCGTATTGTATTGATTCTTCGAGCACAGTCTATACTTTTTAAGAGATACGGAAATGGTAATTAATGTTTACTTTTTACTATTCTTATTTCAACTAACAAAAAGTAAATTGTTTTGCAAGTGTTCCTTCATTTTTTGTTTAATATCAGTACTGGAACCTTACAAATATGCTGGATATCCAATGCTAATTAAAACAATGGAGATGGAAGTAGCGGATGATGCACTGTTTGCAAAAGAGGCTCCTTTGCTTGCATGCAGTGCAGAAGTTGTTTATCACACACTCAATTGTTCAGCACTAAATGTTGAGGAATTAAGAAGAGAGAAAGGTTTTGAAACTACAAACAATTAAAAGTGCAATTTTATTAATTCGACCATTTTTAATAATTTTTGTGTAAATAGGACTTGATCTTCTTTTGAGAGCATTTGACCGCTGTGTATCTGTGCTCAACGCCAGCACCAAACCCACGGATGTAGCTGCTCAAGTTTGTGTGCACGTAACAAGATGTTTTACTGTAGCTACCAAGTTCCAAATGTGTAGAGATAAATTAGTCGAAATGCCACAATTAGCTCAGAATTTGTGCAGAATTTTACATTTTAAAGTAAAAAAATTTACTTCTTACCAAGTCTTCTTACAAAGTTAATATTTCAAGTATTATTTGTCTAATTCTTACTCTCTTATTTTTTGCAGCATTTGACGAAACTATGCTGTTTAGCTGCCGAATGTGTTACAGCAATGTCTGTTGATACGATATTGCAAATGCATCTTCTGCAATCCGGAGTTCTATGGTATTTGCTCAGTGCCCTATTTTCCTACGATTTTACTTTGGAAGAGGCCGGAGTAGAAGCAGCGGAAGAAACTAATCAGCAAATACTTACCAACAACTTTGCTAAATTGAGCATAGTAGCTCTTAAATGTTTGTGTGGAGATGGTATTACGAATCCTAAAAATGACGTAATAAGAACTTCTCTTGACTCTTTGCTTCTGCCGTATGGAGCAAAATTGGTAAAAGTTATTTTATTCGATTTTACAATTAATTAAATATTAAAGATGGTATAATTTTTAGTTAACATTCCATGAAAAATCATTTAGGTGAGAGAAAAAGAAGTCGAGGTGGTTTTGAAAATATTGAATGACAATTGTACGACACCTTACCTGATATGGAATAATAAGACTAGAAATGAACTACTGGAATTTTGCGAAGTGCAGCTTCAACTTTTGCGTAGCGGAGACATAGCTGACATGACTTATGGTTCTGACTTTATTTACTCACTTCATCAAGGAGAGCTGGTCGTAGGTATGTAATGTATTGCAAATGAGTGTTTATTATCAGTATCACTCTTAAGTAATGGACTCAATTTAAAAAATAAATCTTTTATTATTAGGTTCTATATTTGTTCGCATTTACAATTCTGAGCCAACATTCCAACTGGAAAATCCTTCCGAATTTATGATGGAACTCCTACAATATATGTCAAACAATGATCCTAAAACTTTGGGAGTTAATTCAAATGAAATTAGCAATGTCGTCCAATGTATTGATGCGTTAAGTAATGTGCTAAAAAATAACTCCGGTCTGGAGACTATATGCAAGGGCAAATTCCGTCTGATTACACGTTACCTCATGTGCCATCATTTTGAACTCAGCATTTTGACTGTCCTCACTTCTTTAATGGCAAATCAAGAGTGTGTGGCTGATATCGTCGGGATGGGAATTGTTCCAGCTCTTCTTGTAGTCACTGCTAGTGCCAAAAAGAACGCTAATTCTGTAATTTCCCTATCTTTGGTTTGCTTGTCCATGATTGTAGCCCATCCTCAAGTCGTCAAAGAAGCAATTCAGAAAGGTGATTTGTTTTTTTAAATATTTTAGTGTTTGCACAATGTTTTAAAAACATGTATCAAATAAAATGAAATTTTATTTGAGCAGGTGTGATGGTGTATTTATTGGATTTGTTTTGTACATCCAATATCGACCCAATGATTCGTCAGAAAGCCTCGGAAGTTCTGTCCAAACTGACTGCCGACAAATTATCCGGTCCAAGAATTAAAATTTTATTGAGTAAATACTTGCCATCTATATTTTGCGAAGCCATGTCCGAATCTCCTCAGTCTGCAGTCCAGTTATTTGATTCAAGCACCGAAAACCCTGAAATTGTTTGGAATGACAACAGCCGTGACAGTGTAACCTCTGTCGTCCATCAAACTAGACAAGAATTATTTATGGCACAAAAAATGGATTTGTCTGTTGATTGGCGATTGCCCTCCGAAAATTTCCAAGTGGACTACGGAATTGGTGGCGAATTGACGATAGGAGGAATTTATCTTAGACTGTATGTGACCAACCCATCGTGGAATTTAAGAAAGCCAAGAGAATTTTTAAGAGATCTGCTAGAGTTTGCATTTAGCCCAACTGGGGACAACGCAGGAAGAAAATCAGATGACGCTCTGGATTTGGTTGGAAGTGCATTAGGCAACCTATTAATGTCTCAGCCGCACCTATGTGATGCACTACCGCCAATGGGTCACATAAAAGGAGTTTTAGTAGCCATCGAATCGGACAGACCACCATTAAAGCGTATTGCATCCATTGTTCTTCGACACATAGCAGATAACCACGCTTGTCTTGAAGCTCTTTGTAACATGGAAACAATTCAGCCCATCGTTAACGGAATGAAACGACGCTCCGATATTCTTCCACTAACTTGCGAAGCTCTAAATCATCTTTATGCTTCTCAACATAACGAACTAGTTTATCAAGGGATTCAAAGCCAACTAGTGCCTCTCCTACTTAGTTTCTTAAAAAGCAGCGCTGATTTAGGACCTAGTCCTTCTGCCACAAAAGCACACATAGTTCACGCTTTACAACACATGTCCCAAAACGAGAAACATGGACAAGAAGTTCAAGCAATACTTTCCAAATCCGAAATTTGGATGCAGTACAGAGACCAGGTAATATTTTAGCTCAATTTAATATTTTCACTTGTTAAAAGTAAAAAAATCAGAATTTGGTATTGCACTTTGTATTCATAAACTAAATATTATTCTGTTTGCAGAAACATGATTTGTTTTTATCTGACAAACCGATTGCGGGCTACCTGACTTCATCAAGTGGATCTGTCGCTGGATATCTGACGCAGGGGTCTATCGCTAAATCTTCCATTCCGACATCTCCACCTCCTCTTATTGAATAGAACGTGGATAATGGTCATCACTAGACAGTTCCTTTGTATTTATGTACTTTGTATACTATCGTGTAAGTCAGGTAGTGTCTGAAAATACCCATTACACACTTTTAGATATTATTACGATGCTGACGAACAATTAAATTATCGTGTCAAATGTTTTTGTTTTCTTGTCGTTTGTGCGGCTCAGAGTTATACCATTGGTACATGGATGGGTAGTTATAAATTAGAATTATACAGCTGAAAAAATGACATGAAAGTTTTGACTATGACGTTAAATGTCTGGTATATATTATTAGGAGTAGGAGAGGAGAAGCCTTCGTAAAATATTTGATAAAGTTTATTCGTGTATATATATTATATTATATATTATGTCAACATAATGTAATGTGATATGAAATGTTAAAGATATTATTATTGTTCCATAATTGCGTCTAATTGTCGTCCTAAATATTATTACGTAAGTTAATGTGTCATAATTCTATTCAGTTCCCACATTTAATAACTTTACTACATTATTAAATATTATCGTGCATGCCAATGATTACATTACATACAGATTCTAGTGGAAAAGAAAAAAAATCAGTTGTAATAAATTCCTTTTTGGATTGCCAATATTAAAGAAAAAAAA
>JAQFYB010003643.1:0-18754 GCA_034694085.1 Pogonognathellus longicornis | reverse complement strand
AGTAACGGCATAATAGTATCCAACCAGCACATAATATGTACATATTGTACGTACATATTCCGTACATAAAAAAGCGGCGTTTATTAACTTTCCCGTTACTTGAGCGCCGGTACCGGTTATGTGCATTGCCGTTACGATTGTGTCTGTCGGGTGATATCGCTATATACAGCTATGTTAGGTCAAAATCATCGTAAAATGGATCCGATTCGCGGGTAGCGCGAAAAATGTTGCAATTTTTTGCACATGTTTGGTAAAATACCCTATTTTTTCCGATTTCGGGGGGGGGGGGGAGGATTTGCCCCTTTTGCCCACCCCCTAAACTTTTAGTCTTTGTGTGATCATGTTTGTTAATAACGGCAATAATTTATTTGCCAGAGTGATAGGTCTGCAATTTTTTTTGAAGTTTCTTGATTATCTTTTTTGGAATTTTGGGAATATTATTAGTACCGCCCAACAGTCAGTTATAATTCATTTCGCCCGTAGTTGTTTATGAGTACAATCAAGAAGTTAATGTTTAAAGCGTTTTAGTTCAGTGCACGAATGTTTCCAAATCCCATTTGGAATAGCACCATCACTACAGATATATAGGGGCTTTATTAGCAGATAGTTTTTTTAACGCTTGATTTAATTCTTGTAATAAACTCTTTGTCCAACGTTTAATGCAGCAGTTTCCTTTTATACAGCTTGAAAGTAGGTTTTCAATATCTCTCATGTTGGTTCTATATATAAATTTGAATAGATGTTCTTTTCGATTTTAACAGTTTTTCTAGTTTCTTGTGATAATGCGATTTTGTACTTATTGTTTTGTATTCCTCAAATATATTTTTATTGTTAATAAAGATTAGTCTAGCATAATCGCATGCATAACCAAACTTTCTGTACCGAAAAATGGTATCCAGTTTAGATTTTTTCAATCGATTGCATTGAAAGAGCCTCCTTACACTTGCATCATATCAGCAGTAAAGCTGTGTACAATTGTATTTTGTCACATTAAATGACAAAAAAGGAAAGGCGACAACCTAAAATTTGAAATTGCTTTACACAGTTTTTAATTAGTTGCATCATCATCTGCATTTAAAAGTTAGTCAAACAAAGAATTCGCATATTTAACGTAGTGGTGCAATTTCGCTTAATAACACATACCTACATGCAGGCAGAACCCCATAAGCTGTGCGGACTGTACTCAAGCATAACAAAAAGGATTCCGTATAAACGAAAACTAAGGAAAGGCGTTTCAGGACCAATATAATAAAATATATATTATACACATATTATATATTCTATTCTATTGGTTATGGAACGCCTTTCCTTAGTTTCGTTTTGTATTCAATCTTTTTTGTTATACTTGAGGACAGTGGATGTGTATGGTGTGTCAGATAGACGTCACAGAACTACTATAAAAAATGTAGGTACTTAAATGCAATAAATATCTTCGTAGGAACGTCGTCAGTGAAGTGACTATGTCTGCTAAAGTTTAGTATTTTGGTTGCAAACATTTTATTACTTGCATGAAGCCACTCCTCCAAGAATGAATTCCCAATAAACAAGAAACGTATTGCGGAAAAGTCTTTGGATCTGTGATTGATTTTAATTGTAGTTTGGACCATTTACACACAACATAACTACAGGTAGCATTGATAGCATTCGAAATGTTTACATAATTTACATTTGGTACATTTACATGTCTTCTTTTGGTGGTTTTGGGTGTATATTGCACTGTGTTTACATGGTTTAAATTTTTATAACACCAACTCCTAATGCTGTTGACTTCACCGTCATCAATCTTTTGATTTTTGCATTGAGAGGTTGCGTATTGTCAGTAAATGTGTCATCGCTATTATCTATTGACTAGTCTCACTATATTTTTAACGCTGATTTACATTAAAACAGAAAACTATCACGTACAGAAAAATATTTCAAATACAATTTTTTATTACAATGATAAATTTGAGTATATATTTATTCCCTTAAAATGACCCACTAGTAAGAAAATAATATAATCATCGATTTTAGAGTGAAACACATCATTTTAAAGCCACTAGTGCCAAAAAGTGTCACTGTAAATAAAATGTTATCAAAATTAACCTACGTATTAACTTATTTATCATTGATCATTATGGCCAAGCTGGGAAATAAGCTCGCCACATAAAGTGTATGAGCCATACACCGAACAAACACTTTGGCCTTGATATTTATAGACAGCCAGGTAGAAAGAAATGAAGCATTGAATCTAACTTTTGTACTCACATTGAAGTGTAGAAAGCAAGTATATGAATATACTACTTGAATGCTTATAAATATTATATTACAACAAAATAATGTTGTTAATATATTCCATTTCCCTTGAAGTCTATGTAGCATATAACTTTATTTCCGGACTATACACTCTTGAAACTGTATGCCGATATTATGTACCACAGTGTTGAGCTTTCAGTGTAAGGAATATTTCAGAACATATTCTAACCAACGCAACGCTAAGGATTAACCATCAATGTACACGTATGGAATTAACATAAAACTGGCAAATGTATGTTAGCCATTTGGAAGGATACGTTAATATGTATTATGGATGTTATGAGTTATGATAGTTTTCTCATTCACAGGCATGCAGCATATGCATGTCACACTAAAGGAAGGGGCCATGTATTAAAAACGAACTTAATCGTTATTTTTGAGTTTCCAACTTTACGTGATATTATTTTTTCATAAATCTTCTTTAAATTTCAGTCAGGATGACATCAAGAAAGTAATACATAGAGTAAAAAACATGTCTACAATAATTACATGAATTTGCAACATTTTTGATTTGTGTTGAGATTTACATGGAAACTTCAAAACAGTCTAAGAAAAAACCACCACTAGACACAGGTCTCTTATTTTCACCATTCAAAGCACCCAACTAAGGCAAATCAAATGACATATTATAGATCTTTTTGAGGGATTTTGAGGAACCTTAAATTTTGATACTTTTTCATATGCAATTGAGCAAATGTTTTGGTTTGCTTATGAAGAAGTTGCATGGAGTAGACCGAATTGAATTATGACGCCGCCTCCCTACTCTTTGTGCTATAGTGTGTCGGCCGCAGTTAGAACCCCAATAGCTTGACCGAGTACACACAGTAAATAAAATTGTGTATAATCAGTTGAGTATAACCATTTTGCACAATCTTGATCAAAATACTCAGGTTTTGAGTATATTGTAATTTTCTGTATTAGTAACTAGTTTCCTCAACTTTGAGCTAATTTAGATGCAAACAAAGGTACTACTCATTGATTGAGTTATTATATGAGACATTGTTTGGAACAACCCGCTATCTTCCCTGACATATTTGTAAAACAAAGTGTCTAATGGATACAAAAAGAATTAGGATACGAAAAATTAAAATATTAGTGGCATAGCTCTTCCATAGCAGTTACTAGGTCCAGAGTTCGAACCTTGGTTCGAATCAAAAAAGCGAGTATTCACAAGGTCCGGCTGACAACATTAAGACGGTGAGTGAGGTTTTCCCCAAAATATCTGTCTATCGTTCATGTTGATAGGTAAATTGGGTTTTCCTTACTCCTGATAAGACTTGCCTAAGGAACCTTGCGTAGTGGCTAATTTGGGTATTGTCTAATCAGTCCAAATGGAACTAAAGATAACATTTCACATAACGTTCATTCGTTATAGCAATTGCATCAAGTAATACTGAAAAAATCGAAATGATCCTCGAATCTGTAATAACCTGTACAGCTGGAAAGGTCGTTGTAAATGAGACTTTTTCATTACTTTAGGGTCTAAAGAAATGTTGTTAACTCCTTCCATATTAATCACGCATCCTTTATTTCCAGTTCAAATAATGGCTCCTTATGATTTCTTTTATACAGAGCACTGAAATATGTACGTCAAGGCTGAATTCAGAGCTGGCAATTGCCCACCCCGAAATCTGTTATTTTACCAAAAAAGTGCAAAACATAGCAAAATATTTGCGATACACAGAATTTGATGCATTTTAGGTTGATTTCGGCCTAAAATAGCGCACATTTTTCCTTTTCCTACAATGTTGGTATTTTCCTCTCCCAAAATGGAATCCTAAATACGGCCTTAGTGTACATTCCAGATGTGTAAATATACTCTATATTTTGGAACCGAAACCAAAACATTTAAATCGAATCAAAACCGAAATCTTGTAAAACTTTTGAATCCAACGGAAACCAAACGGAAGAAAAGAATTATGTAACAGCAACAAAAAGAAGCGACATAAAAATGACTTATTTTTAATGTATGCATAAAAAAGGTTCCAATAAAGGAGTTGTTGACGAATCAGTTCTAATTTCTGGAACCGAAACCAAATCGAAACCGAATTAGTGTGAAAGGAAATCCAGCAAGAAATTGTCCAAAACTCAAGTACCAAAACTGAAACGATTATTGGTTCGGTTACCGTTTTTTCAGGGTTTCGGTTCTTACGTCTCTAGAACATTCTAATCTAACCCCACTTGAAATGTATACAATCTATTTGGACAGGTCTGAGTAGACTATTTTTCGATGTGAGAATAGAGTCAACCGTCCTCAACTTTTATAAAACCACACGGTTATTTTAGTGTGTACTCTGTCTAAAAGCAAAGAGATTTTAATTAACAAGGAAACTAACAAAAGGCGTTCCTGGACATAATATATGGGAAATCTCTATATATGTGTTACTTAAATGTAATAAATTGCTTCGTAGTCACGTCATCGGTCACTTTCTCTGCTAAACTTTAGTACATTTCAATTACAAACAATTATTTTACAACTTTCATGCAGATACTCGTAGAAGGATGAGTTTTCAATGGACAAGAGGCGGATTGCGGAAAACCCTTTCGATTTGTGATAAATTTAACTTTGGACCATTTACATACAATGAAACTAGTGGCAACATTGATATCGTAAAAATGTTTACAGAATATACATTTGGTACCTTTGTATGTTTGCTGTGGTGGGTTTGGAACTATATCTCATTGTGTTCTTCATGGTTCAATTATTTGTAATACCAACACCTTATGATATTATCTTAACCATTCTTAATCTTCTGTTTTTTGCAATTGGAGGTTGCGTATTTTCAGTAAATGCTTCAACAATGTATTCAATTGAAGAGTATCACTATATTTTAAACGTTTATTTACATTTCGACAGAAAACTATCTCGTAAGTCATCCAAAAGTCGTTTCTTTTCCAAATACCATATTTTATTACTATTTTTTATGATAGAATATATCTTCATACCCTTACAACAAATTACTATTTTCGAATTTCTTAATAAAGGAAATTTATAATTCAGATGAAATTAAAATCTATAATATTATGGATCAACTAAAATTTACATTCTCTATTTTGTTAACAACATTTTATCATTGCAAAAAATAAAGGAGAACTAAACTTGAACTTGTGTCAAACTATTCCTAATGCAAATTTTGGTTTGTATTTTTCAGGATTCTTTCAAAAAGATTTAAAGAATGGGTCAAAACGATTTGACAAATTTGGATTTTTTGTATATTGTTACCTTGCAATTATGCCCTTCGCTATATTATGTATGCCTACCATAGTATTTACACTCAAAGATAATCCTATGACCCCATTATTTGACTTTATCATTCCTGCTTACTCGCACCACATTTTCGTAAAAATTATTAGTGTTGTATGTATTTTGGCGTTCGGTGAACTCTTTTATATTTCCTTTTCACTGCTTTTGGCATTCATGATTTTTTACATTGAATCGTTTAATTCAATTACAGAGTTATTCATAAACAAACCTCGTCGATATTTCAAAACAAATTTCAGTATCGACTCTGCCCCGAAAGCGCACGCAATGCAGTACCTGATAGCGGTCATTGGCAATGGTATGGTTAGAATTGTAGCCCCACTTTTTAAAGCTTTTGCATTTCTTGCAAACAAGTAAATACGAAGTTTGAAAACTGTAGGAGTACATTAAACCAATACAGAAATAAATATTCTGCCGAACCCTATTAAAAGACAACCAATTCCACTAAATTACTAATGTATTGTATAACAATCATACTACGATTACCCTCATGTTTACTTTCCTTACCGTTTTTTTCCTCCTGTATTAATACACCTTCGTTAACCTCATGTGTTAAATGCACACCCATATTACCTTCATGTATTAAATACACAACAACATTACCCTCATGTATAAAGCGCACACCCAGATTACCCTCATGTATAAAGTGCACACCCAAATTATCCTCATGTATAAGGTGCTTATCGTCTGCTCATGCATAGTTAGTGAAGGTTTGTGGATGCGCTGATCATATTCATCACTTTCATCACTTTCATCAGTTTAGGCATGCCCCTCCTTGGGAGATTATGGTCGTCTGAGCACTCGTGCATACAATTTTCAGAACACTGAATAAACTTTGACTGAACAAAAATAATAAACTTTGAAGTTTATGCTTAATTTTAAGCTGATTTTCAATTTTCTGTGCTTTATATAGCCCCATTTCAATTTATACCATTTTGCCAATTTTTCCTTCCGGCAACGTAAAACTGAAAACGACCATTTTGCCCCTTTTGCCAACTACCAATTTGCCCGTTAGCCGGTAGGCAGGCGAACCCTGAGTTTAATACATGTGAAAATGAAATAATTGGAATTGTAAAATTGTAATTTACCTCAAAACAGTAAAGATGAAATTATTTTTACACCTGAGTAAATATATTATAAAGTTGAATTTTTTTCTGATTTCTTCATTTTCATTTGTCTTTTTTGATCCTTGTCATCTTTTTGCATAATAAAGATTTAATTTGTAAGACAAGTTCATTCAATAACATCAGTTATTTATTGCAGCCGGTTAAACTCTTAATATGTGATTTCACGCAGCAAAAACACAGAGCCCCTCAGTTCCGTTTCCCACGCTGTAAATCCTGACCCCAATCTCCCAATTATATTTACTCACGAACTCACCCGCCATTTCCTGCTTTTGCATGAAAAATGAGTTTATATCGATTCAATAAATATGTAATTATTGCTGTAGTAAGTGTAGTACCTGACTACGCTTTAACTTGCCTAAGTGTTTGAATACATACAATTTGAATTTTGAATTTATTCGTAAATAAAATTAAAGCCCCTGATTTTTGGGGCATTGATTAACACAATATGAAGACAATTGACACTATGGGAAGTTAATACATGTCAACAATTATGACAACAATTGTCGACATAATTTGGTCAAGGGCGTATATATGGTGGGGGCTATGACCCCAAAGTAAAAAGGTTCCTAAATGTCTCCAACACTTTACTATACCCGTTTTACTATGGTTTATTGTATCGAGTATTGTTTTTATTGTATAATAGGATTCGCATTAGGATGTATAATAAATGCTAAATTAAACGATGTTTGAAACAAATAATTTAATGTGATATATCAACTTCGGAAATTAAAACTTTGTCGTCTAGAACTGTTTAGTTAAAATGTTATATTAGCGGACAAGGACGCAATATTTATGATTCTTCGAAAATATTACATATAATTTTGTACTTTTCATCTTTTTAAAGCATTAATTAGTAATTTATTATTATTTTGAGCAAGGCAAGTCACCTTCTTCTGAAATCCCTAGACAGCACCTCTATATTAAGGCGTAAAATAACATTGCTTCACATCTCTCTGATAAAAACACATTAGTGGTGGCTTGATGCTTCCGTAGGCAGACACAACCTAAAAAGCTAGACCGAGATACCGATTAAAGCGAGCAGGATTCCATTCAAAATGAAACTAACAAAAGACGTTCCAGGATCAATACTAATATTAAATATAATATAGATGTTTATCAGCGTCATTTTCAGCATCAGCATTGTCTACTATAATTTAGTATTTTTGTCGCCATTATTTTATTACATTCATGTGGTTCATGCTCGCCCTAGAATGAGTTCCCAATTGACAAGAGACTCATTGCGGAAAAGTCTTGTGATTTGTGTATTTGTGATAGATTCTTTACACCATTTTCAAACAATGGAACTACTGGTAACATTGATATCGTACAAAATGTTTATAGAATATACAGCGTGGCCCAAGATTTAGCTAAAATGAGTTTTGAAATGATACTACCGTCCAAATGGGGTAGACGTACATAGCTGAATTTAATAAATGTCACCAACTGAAATGAAAATAATTCAATCGGCCTATGAATATAAAACCCTCCCATCCACCTTCCGAATTTAAAATGTGGGAAGTTATGTCAAGATAATTCGATTTCGATTCCTTAGTAGAGCATACAGATATTCCTGTAGGTTTTCGAAAAAAAAGATCTTTTGTTTTTGTTAGTGCGTTACATTATTGAGCTAAGTTAAGATAAATAAAGTAAAATGTATGGGGTTTGATTGCCTTAAAATATCAAAAGATTAGTTAAGTTGCACTCCAAGCACATTAATGTGGAAATTGTTTTCGTGAATCTTTATGCTTGATTTAAGAATCCACGGAATTGAAAAAAATAATTCCATATACTATAAATCATTGATTTTGTGTGAGTTTGAGTGCTGATGAAGCGATAATAATTTTTGACTTTATTGAGAATACAAATACACACTCTAGACACAGCTTCAATAATATTGTACCTATACATTTATTTAGCTCATGCAGCCCTATAACAGTTCAAAAGTCAATTCCGTATTCAAATTATTATTAGCGTATTACTTATTCAATATCAACATGCTGATTTCATCCAGATTTCAACAGAATCAGAACAACTTTTTGGGGTATACATAACGCTAATACAATTCATATTATTCGTTTCTGCCTGCGACTACTGTATCAGGGTTAAAAATATATTTGATTTATTAAAATGTCAACACAAATCAATTCTTTTTCGTCAAATGCGTTCTCAAACAGATTTCTCGTAAATATGGCAGGATTTCACCAAATGTTCATATTCAAATTATATATTGTGTAGAAAACCCAATAAGTATCACATTATAAATATTACGCTCATACCTACCGTAAAATAACACTATTACAATGTAGACAGTCCATCGAAAGTAAATATAATGTGTTATAGATTAAAATTTTATAATATTATTATCATTATTAGGTAGGTATAATCCATCAGATTACTCAACACTTCTAGATGCATAATAAAACTATACTATGGGATATACAAGTAAATGTAGTTTAGTAATTAGAAAATGCTGAAGCATTTATAAGCATACATTGTACGTTAAAATTGAAACTATAATTATTTAAGTTGTTTAGCTACCTATATCTTTAGAAGTTACATAAATATAGAAATAGATATACATCATTATCATAATAACCCTCTTTTCGTGAACATATCAATAACCCTCATTTTCATGAGCAGAGTAATAACGTTCACTTTAATGGACATCAAAATAACATTGGGCTTTCTGTTTATAACAATAATAACGTTAACCACCCTAGACATCCCTATCATAATTATAACTCAATCAATCAGCAATATTATAACAATTATCATGAACATCATGTTAAAAATCCTGAACACAGTGAGCAACCTCATTATCACGAAATACATAAAAATCATTATCATAAAACAATTCGTGGCATGAATGGACTAAATAAATACGGTGAAAAAAATCGACAGAGTAAAACCCATGAGAATTATCGTATTAAAAATCATAAAGCTCATCAAAATAAGAAACTATGTGATCATACGCTGACCAGAAAGAAACCAAATAAACTGAAACATGAATCCAAGAGAAAGATTTAATCGTATTTTGATGCAATGAATGAAAATATTAGTTGATTTTATTATTGTCGGGGGTTTTAATTATGTTGTAGAAAAACCGACATTTAAAATTGAGTATGAATGGATTTCTGCACATGAACTCCATTTTACACAATCATAAAGCACAAATGTACTTAAAATATAACTAAACTTGTGAAGATATGTTGAAAATGGATTATCATATCCATGGGCCATTGAAGCTTGTGTGTCAGCGATCTCAAAAAATTACTCTGTTTGTATAAATACAAACAGAGTAACTTAACAAATTTGTTGTATTTCCCCAGTTGCATTCTGTAGAAACATGTACGGTAAAAGCTCTTTTAGGTTTTAAGCAGGAGTGATTATCTACGGCCTACGGTATATACTTATACTATGAGAAATATTGTATGGTCTGTTGAAATAAAAGCTGGAGAGATTAGCTACGACGTATACTCATTTCGATAAAAGCAGAAGTTATTAGTAAGGTTAGTCAAATGAAAATTAAAGTCGTACCAAAGCGCCGGCTGAACAACAATATATTAATCTTCCATATGAGCAAAACAAGTTACAAAAAAGCAAATGGAAACACATCAAGACTAAAGGACAGTAAGTGAAACTTGTCGTGCTCGATACGCTGAACTGCAATGCCATGCCACTCATTTCACTTTATGCGCTTTTCAGATTTCATATGGTTATTTGCTGTTCAAATTACCTAAAACGAGATGTAAATATGTTTTTGGAGTTTGTTATGTTTGGGTCGGTTTGGCCTGAAAAAATATATTTGCGTTTTAACTCAGTAGCTGCTTGTATTGTTTATAATTGAGAAAAATATTTTCCCGGCCTATTTTCAATTTAATAAACTTTTTATCTTGTGTATCAATGATTAAATGAATACAAACAACAGTATTAAGATCCCAAAATTAAAGGTATGTTACAAGAGCCAAAAAATATTAAAAATACCTTTGCATTTCTGCATTGCAATATTAAATTTTGTCCTGCATTTGCATTTTTCAGTTAGTGTAGAAGTTTGGTTTTATCTTTTAGAAGTTAAACAGGCTCGGTCGAGTAAAAGTTTTTTAAGTTGGCTCAAGGGCCTCATATAAAATTGAGGGTTCTATCTTCCTGTTTTCACTGTAAAACACTAAGACTCATAATATATTGGTATACCTAATGATATTGATGAATTGTATGTCAACTAATATGATCATATTATCCTTATGCTTTTAAATCTGTTCCAACTTTTGAATGTAATGTGATGCTCAAGTACTTTATGATAAAGGAGAAAAAATCATTAGTTAATTAATAAGACGTGGTTATAAAACATATCACAATCGTCACGCTCATTCTAAGTATGGCTACATGCAGAATTTAGGTTGGCAGGGAAAATATCCCCATGCATGCAATTCAGCTCTATAGTACAAAAATTCGAATGATTTGCAGCGGAGCATCCAAATATTTCCATGTTCATGGTTGAAACGCAAAGTAGTCGAACTACTATGCGTTTGGGCATTTTTGCATGTTGTGCTGCAAACCATTTGAGGGTTTTTCCCTTAGAGCTGAATTTTGCATGTGGCATATTCCCTCTGCAAATCTTGATTCATGTAGCCAAAAATAGAATGAGGCTGACGCAATATTATTGTAGTTATATGCATACAGCGTTTTACTAACATTTTTCAAAATGTTTCCTATGCCAATGTGTTTATGATGTACTAGAAATTACTTCTTCATTACCCTGATTGCTTACCTGTATTCCAGTCATTTGGTTTCCTGGATTAGAACCCCATGATGATCGCGTAGCCTGGAGAGTACTCTCAGAGCATAAAATAGTACGATCCCTATTCCATAGTTGTTTTTGATTAGTAATATTGGCCTCATCGAATAATTTTTGGTTTTCGATATTAAATTTTGCAATTGCAAGATTTTCCTCCGTCAGGGCCTTAGCAATTGTTTCACTTTCTGCTTGTTGTGCCTGCTTTACTGCTTGTTGTGCCTCCTTTACTGCTTGTTGTGCCTCCTTTACTGCTTGTTGTGAAACGCGAAGTTGTTGTTGGGCGTCCTTTAATAATTGTTGAGCATGTGGCTGAGCAATTAATATTTTTCTTTTTGTGTCTTCTTTAATTTCTTCAATTTTTGTTTTTCTTTCAAATTGTAATTGTTTTATGCTTGTTTTGTGCCGAATTAAATGTTCATCATAAAGTAGATTAGCTTCACGGCAGCAAATTTCATGTTCTGATTGAGCTTTCCTTATTGCATCCACACCTTGGTATGGTAAACTACCTTCCACTAACAAGTCCAACATTTCGGGTAATGGAATTTCGTTATTCAAACTTTGTTCACCCCTGCAAAATTTTAATATATATTTTTCAATTTAAAAATCAACGGTGATACATTGCATTTGATTTTTGTACAGAAATGTTGGTGTTATTTTTAATAAATTATTATTCAGATATTCTTACGACATATTGTTTATATGGGCGTCCTGAAAAGCAATAAGTCAAACTTCCACTGCTTGCAAGGTTCTAAGAGAGATTAGTGAATAATTAAGCTGTTAGATTTAAGATTTAAAAAAGCAAAAGTGAATAGATTATATTATAATATATTATATTACAATATTATGTTTCAAGGTGGTTGTACGGTTAAAGGGACAAGGTGATCCAATACTTCACACAACTTCAAAAAAAAAATTTCATATTTTCCAGGCTGTATAATGATGTTTATTATACGACATTTTCATGAATTAGTTAACTGATTATACTAATTATAGAACGTATCTCGATTGTTAGTTTAGCAATAACCATAACAACACGTTTCGTTGTAATAAACTATTGCATTGTAATTGCAATAATGTAAAACTATAGTTGCAATCTCATCTATAGCAATGCCGTATAATAAACATCATTATACAGCCTGGCACACCAAATCCCATTTTGGTGTGCCAAAATCGAGAAAAAAGAAAAAAATGACTTTTTTGAAGTTTTGTGAAGTATTGGACCACCTCATCCGTGTAACCGTGGAACCACCTTGATTATGATCATATAAATTACTGGTGATCACAATACATAAAACATTATGTTTATATTTTCAACCACCAATGGAGAACTATTTACAATATACTGCTGGAAATAGGCAATATACTTATTGCTACCTGTGCCGCCATGCTACAGAAGCGCTTTAGTACCTATACACATAATATTTGACCATAGGCACTTAAAACTTAACAGGCAAAAAAATAATTCAACAAAAGCTCTAAGAAACCACAAAATAAAATTCAGATTCATTGATTGATTGACATTTTATTTAGCCATTTCCGTGCACAGGGTTTGTTTTTATGAGAAGCACGCCACACAAAATTTATTAAAAATAATTATCGCTCGCAGAATAAAAAAAGATTGAAAGTTGTCAAAATAAACCCAAGCATAAAATGCATACATCCTGAATATATTTAAACTTCTTCTAAAGTATAAGCCTCGTGTGACTAGCAGCAATTAACTTACAGTTCGGAACAAGAAATCTTAATCCACAGCTCTGCTTCAACTACCAGAAAATGTCAAAATCACCGATAACTTTTTAACTTTCTTTGATGTCACATCCACACTTGTTATCATCGGTCCCAAGGTCTCCTAGACAGTTGCAGAATATGGATGGTAAACAGAGTTATAGAAAAATACGAACTCCGTCATCCACTAACCCGTTGTAGAGCGATGCTGTTTACAAATTTTAATCGTATTGTATAAAAATTTTGCAGTATACCAAAACGAGAATAAATATTATAATGCTTATAAAACACAAACAAAACTGCAACAAAACAATCGTTTCCACCAAGTATATGAATATATTAAGTAGGTGTATAAAATAGTGATACCTTATTAATGATTTAAAACTCCTAGATTGGTTTTATCCAATCTGCTTGAATAATTAAACTGAATTAATTATTCTTCAACAGACAAAAATAAGAAGAAGAATTTTGCTTATTGCAACTTAAAACCTACATAAGCAGGGCAACAGAATTGGTCAATTCACAACACACCACTGCACTGAATTAGTTGTTGTTGCAGGCTTGACCAAAAGTAGAGTACGCACACAAATTCTAGTTGCAACAATATTAGTATTTCCAATTTCCATATAAATACACCTTAAATAATTATTCACATACAACGAGGTCTCAAAATCCTTCCCATAACTGTGGGGGTTTATTAATAAATATTACTTAATAAATGAAAAGTACCTACTACATGTACATAGTACCTAATAGGTGTTTTGTATCTACGATAATCCAGACCTGTAGAGTAAGGGCCTTATTATATATATTGGTGCTGGTACCTGAACCCTATATTGCTATCTTACATACTTCATTGTAGACTTTGTACCTAATAAACAACTCTACTAGTAAGTCAAGTAGGTACTTATTACTATTTATTTAATTTACTCCATGCTCTGCTTCAAAATTAGATTGTTTATGATAGTATTAATGTTTTGCAGGTACTTGTTGATACATACTGTGCAGGCATACAGAAAATGTAAAAAAATTGTAGCGGCGGCGGCGCTACAGGGCAGGGCAAGCGAGGAGGTTATAGCAAAACTACAGGACAAGGCGATATTTGAAAAAAACGGGAGGGCAGAAAGAAGCGCTGCCCTCCCAGAGGACAGATTTTAAAAAATCAAGGAGGGCAGCGCGAAGCGCTGCCCTCTCAAAGGGCGGTTTTAAAAATATCGGGAAGGGGGGGGCAGTTTTTGATCAAAATAATGGAGAAAACACAAGGCACACACTGTTTCTTGTATGTGTTACAGTTTTTGAAGAGAATTGCATCAATTATACAAGTCAAGTCAAATAAGTATGCCGAATGTACCTCTACTGTACTATATGGAATGACCCAGAATGAATATGCCGAGCTCATAGTATATTAAAGTTCGCATATCGCCTGGCCGGCATGCATATGCATAAATGAGCGTTAATAAATTAATTCCAAAGTTTTTAAGCAATTACCCCCTGGGTAGCCTATTTTCCGATCAATTTTGCCACGCTAACGCAGCTACCGGGCAGTTTGGTTGCTGTTGCGATGCTTCAGGGCAATTTTTGGGCACTATAGTTCCGCTACAGGGCAGGGCAGTATGAGGCCTGCCCGGAACGAGCAGGCCGAAAGATTGTGCTACAGGGCAGCAAAACATTTTCTGTATGCCTGCTACTTGAAAAACCTGATACATGCACAATAAAATGAATATCATTGAAGTACATAGCTAAATACATTATAGTTGGGTTTACATTTTGTGTAGCTCAAGTTGAAAGCTTACTTGGAAAAAAGATTTGTTAAACTTAATATGTTAGAATATTCCTGTTTGTAATGTAGGCGTTCTATATTGTGTATGCTGAATACTGTATTTTAGTTAGTAGTTACACACATTTATTCAGTTAAAATAGTCTATTCTTATATACTATTCTCATTACCGTCAAAACATACAAACAATATCCATAAGAATAATACGGAAACGTTTCTCTTGAATTAGTATTTATAAAATATACGAATTTTGGAAGGTGGAACGTTAGAATTTGGTTTGTGTTGAATTATTCTTGGTTAGCATATGGTTAGGTTTAGGTTATTCAATTTACAAGATGACTAATCTAAAGGTTTTATGCATCACACACTGTCATATATCTTTATGCAGTGGAGTGGATTATTACCTTTATAATCAGTTAATTGTAAAAGCTTCCAGAATATCAGAAACTTAGTAGAAACTAAACCTAAATATAAATAAAAATTTTGACATGACACTAATCGACAATATTGTTAAATTCTTTTAATTCTATATATAAGTTGACATATTTATATTCATTAAACCTTTTTTAGATTGTGCTACTTCAGAAGCTTCATGTTATTTATAGAAAGGGTATAACTCGCAGGCACAACCTAATTTTTTTCTGTGCATTTCATTTACAATGAAGGTACGCATACTGCTGTGGATTGTGGAATAATGAAAGTAGTATAATGGAATATAGAAAACACTATTCAGTGCCCGTGCTTCGAGCTTTCCTAAATCTAGACATTTGGAAGAAAAATTATTTTTTGATTTTCGAAAATGAATCGCAATATTCAGGCATCATTACATCAAACATTTCTCAACTCCAATTCATAAGCATCATTTCTTTAATTCAAATTTATCCGCCTCTCCACGTATTTTACTTTTCAAAGCAATAATTTAATGCTCGATTTAAATTTCTGTAATTTTTATTAAGTTCTCCCAACACAACCAAAATTCGTCATCACAAATTAGACATGAAATTCAGACACTTAATTAAAAAACTTAATTACAACTCGCCGGTAGTTCCCCAAGTAGTGGTTGCAGGGCCGTACCCAGAATTTCTCTTTGGGGAAGGCTAGCTGGAAATGCATGACAAAATGTTATTACCTATATAAAATAGGAACAATTTTTCAATTTTTGTATGATTTATTTGAGTAAATTTAGGGAAAATGATCAAAAAATACATAAAATTCGCGCGTAGCGCGAAACATTTCGCGATTTTTGGTATTTTTTGGGGAAAATAATCAATTTTTCAGGATTTATGCTACAAGATTGGTGAGAAACACATTTGCATTTATATATTGATTGATTGCCTTTAATATTATCATACTCAATAAAAATACTAATAATATCTATTGCTCTTTTTAAAAATCCTTGCCTTAGCTCTTTTCCATGTGTTTTTGGAAAATCGAAAAATGCTATACGGCCCTGTATACAATTCAACCATTTTTATCACCGGATTAGGCTCATTAAAACTCGCCTCAAGGCATTCTCATTTTCTACTATTACAAACTTTTTGTAAGGGTTCGTCCATAAGTTTACATTACCAATATCCCAATACTGTCATTAAACTTTTCCAAGTACTTCTTGGTGTAGGCAGCATTTATTTGATTGTTAACCTTTTGTAAAAATGCAGCGACCTTATTTTAGAGAACCAATTAGTTAATAATACGTTAATGACAACATTATTTTAATGTAATGTTGACTACAACTTAGACTAAACAGGAGTCTAGTTTTTAATCTAGGTGGGACAAGCCCTTTAGGCTTGCGATCACGTTTATTTATATTTTGTGGGGCCCTGAAACCATGGGGGCCGATATTCGTCACATAATGTGATATTTAAAATATGCGTATGCAAGGAATTAATAATTATAATATCATGTTATGTGAGGTAATTTGGAGTATTTTGAGTCATAATCGAGCTTCAATTTAATTTCGGCAGAAATATTTATTTGCGCTATCTGTTATACACAAATGCAGATAAAAGGAAGTCATAGAAACACTATTGGTTGAATTTCATTGCCCAGTGTCTACACCAAGAGGAAGAACTTGCGAGAATTTCATGACAGTATTGGCAAATTGGAACTGTAAACTTATGCACGAACCCTTACAAAAAGTGTGGAATAGTAGAAAATGAGAATGCCTTGAGGCGAGATTTAGTGGGCCTAATCCGGTGATAAGAAGGGTTGAACTGTGTACAGGAAACACATGGAAAAGAGCTAAGGCAAGGATTTTTAAAAAGAGCTTTAGTGTAACTTTAGAAATCCTGGGGGATGCTTAAGCCCCTAAGCCTCCCCCCTCGGTACGGCCTTGAGTGGTTGTTATCCAATCTTCAGCATTGTACAACTTTCGAAAACCCACCTTATACTTATACCGTAAGAGCTACGTCACTTGGGAAATAATAATCCCGATAACAAAAATCAAAACGATTAATATTTCAGCTATTGTATATTATGGCAAATGATTTTGAGAAAGTGTGCAAAAAATTTGTACATTTTTGATAATTAAATTTGCATTCCAGAATGCAATAAACATACCAAAGACTGCGATGTTTATCACTCTGTTTTGCATTCACAATCAGTTTTAAAGATAAATACAATAGAACCATAAACAATAAAATTCTCCTCTAAATTAAATTTATTATTGCATTATAATAAACTAGTGGAGTAGCTAGTTCTTCGAATTGCTATTTTACTTTGATGTTGCTATAATTTAAAAAACAACAATCTCATCCTTTGATATTTCATAGCAAAATATTAATATCAAAATTGTGTGACAAAGACATCGCCCGATTTAAGTGGCACATCTGGTTGCTGCTGAATTTTCTGAAATTTTTATATGGTGTAGTGATTTATTCAAGGTTTGGCGGATTTGATAGGTCAAAGTGTCACGAAAATCCCTGAAATTGAGTACGAGAAATGGAACATCCACCATTTGACGTCCAGGTATAGAGTCTTAAGAGAAAATTATAGAGGGAAATGTTGTTTACTTCTATCTAAGGAGTAAAATGTGGTCATGTCAAAATGTAGAGGTTATGAAGGTCAATGACCCTATGACCCCACTATTTTGTACTTCACCATTTTACTCCTTAGGCAAAGTTAAATATGTGTTTTTGTGACCGACCCCAGCAGCCAAATCAGATGACCTAGGGAAGTGTGACACTACTAACTAATCGGAACTCCTATGAAGCTCTACCACAAATATAAACATCAGCAGAAACCAGATCCGCCATGTAAATCTTGCGATGCCTCGTCACCTTTATTATGTCTCCCCCTTTGGCACCACAGCACCACGGATTCTCCCCCTTTGGCACCACAGACCCACAGCACCACGACCTCCCCCTTTGGCACCACAAAATCCCAGCACCACGGCTTTTCCTCCTTTGGCACCACAAAATTCCAGCACCACAACACAAAATCCCAACACCGGCTCAGCGAAGTAGCCCGCCGCCCGCCACCCTCTTTAACGAAGTAGCCCGCCACCCGCCAATGAACAATAAATACTTAAGCCGACACCCTCCAACCATGTACCCCTCAACCCGCCACCCGCCAATGAACATAAACACCTAATCCGCCACCCGCCAACCATGTACCACTCAACCCGCCAATGAACAAAAAAACACCTAACCCGCCACTCGACGACCATGTACCCCTCAACCCGCCAATGAACAAAAAAACACCTAACCCGCCACTCGACGACCATGTACCCCTCAACCCGCGACCCGACAATCAACTATAAACACCCAAACCGT
>JAQFYB010003642.1:0-18755 GCA_034694085.1 Pogonognathellus longicornis | reverse complement strand
GGTGTTAATAGTGTAGTATGTACGTGTATAGTCCAGTCTGGGAAAACTGCACAGACATACAGACATACATTCATACATTCATACAGACATACAGACAGACAAATCATATCTAATAGTAGCTGACGCTACTAATAAAGGTGCTGGTGCTCCTAAATAATTGCAATATATTATGTACTAGTATAAATGTATCCTAAAATAAATTCCTCCTTTTAGTAGTAATATACAAACAAATAAAACCGTATGCGATGTTCTATGTTAATTTTACAGTAAGTACATCAAGTAGGGTGCAGTAATTGCATGTGTATTCCATACAGTCTGCCGCCCATTTCATAATAACCGAACTTGAAAAGATGGAATTTGTATATCTGTGCGATAAGGATTCGTAGTAGTAGTAAAGTATTGTATTCGAAACAATACTTTTAGCGATATTGTTTCCATTAGGTGTCTGTATGGTGTGTTTTTAATAGTAATGACACTTGTACCATTACATTACATTACTATTTGATGCACGCTGTGATAAAAGTTGAGTTTACGTATAGTAATTTATAAATGAAGCTCCATGAAGCCTATAGCTATGGTTAGTATTAATAATGCGTATGTTCCCCTACTTATTCTCACCATATTAAAGTTCATTTTGCTGAATTATAAACTACATACAAACCATGTTGATGCATTACACTACACTGTTTCATATTATGATCATACAAATTAACATATCTCCATTGTATGCCTTTGGTATTGCCTTTGCATGTAAATGGCAACAAAAACTCATTGTTTTCATACACTACACTAAGTTATAATTCGAATTACATTTTTCATGGTTGTGTGATATGCACAAATAAGCGAGAAAAAGCATCCTCCTCACATGCTACGAGTTCAAGCACCATGAAGAGACAACCAACTAACAACAGAGAATAGACCGTGTTTACATTTTACGCTAATATTATTTTTATTTAATTGCACTAACCCACTTCCTCTGCAATGCATACTACTCTGCAAATCCCGCTCTAGCTAGAATTCTCAATCGTAAAACTAAAACCTAGATTAAATTCAAAGTAATCACATCCGAGCAGAAACTGGCAGTAGAGTAGTTTAAAATCGATACATTGTTTTTACTTTACACTTCCACTGTATAGTTACCATTGTTATCTAATTAGTTAACTTTCGTACCCAATGCCTTGATAACACCTAACAAGACGCATAACACTAACAGAAATGTAGCTAGAGAGTGAACAGACAAAGAAGAATATAGAAGACATATTATTATTTTATGTAAACACAAGTTTTTAATTGTGTTAGACATAATAAGTTGTTAAACTGTCTAACTTTACTTTGCTATCTAAAAACATAAAGTTCTAATTGTTGTGCACACATTTTCTGTTATACGTTCATGTATAATACGTAGTGTGACACTTCGTGTATAATAAACTAAGAGAGCATTCCACTTTTAAACCTGAGTATGAACATATTCCATTATTATTCCTTCATTCTTTATAATAATTGTATTATCAAACAAGTTCGTGAGAACCTCGTGGCTCATTTCTTTATTATTGTTGTTATTATTGTTATACTTCGTCTAGGATTACTACAATGTGTCTTCACGTTAACTTTAACTTAACATTTCCCTTGAAACAACGAGTGTTGCATTGCAGCATTATCAAAGGCATACAAACACCTAGATGATGATTTATGTCTAGAGTATATGCAATGCATACCTTAAGCTAGGTATGACTACAATACTAAGCTTTTTAACCTGCTTCAGGAGTCCCTTGTTACAATTGTAGTGCATTTATATTCACTCTAAGTCATCATGTAGAATAATGGTGGGGATTTTTCCGTAGAAACACATGTTTTTCGTTTCATTGCCAGTTTGCTAAAGATTTTTCTGTGTCACGGCGAGCATTGCCTCACATATCACTATTATTATTGTTGTTGTTGTACACAGAACAGCATGCACAGCAAAAGTTTCATAACTGCTGCAGGTATCTCATAAAGTACACGTAATATGACATGAGAATAAAATTATGATAAGAGTTTAAATTTTTGGCTGTATATACATCGAAAAAGGATGAGTTGTTTTGCATAACTACTTCGAAGTACATATTTAAGTCGTGTTTTATATTCAAACTATCAAACTGTTTTATAGAAGCTGAGTGAGGATTATGAGTCATGAGGCAATTCCTAATCATTTTTATGCGTCTCTGGCTATTTATTCCTCTACTCATTTCTGCATAATTTTGGGGTTATCGAGTAATGCAACAGTTAGCCTGAGATGAACCTGTGATGTCTTCTGAATACATAAATTATAATCTACTACATGCATTATACATTCCTTTTTTCATGTTGCATTACATTTTATAATAAACAAGTAGAGCAAATATATTTTTTTATTGGTTGTTCTCAGTCAGGCTCTTACTAAAGCCATTATTACCATTACATAAAAAGATCGATATAGCAAAGTAAATTAAGCACTGCATTCAGTGAATAATGTAAGCATTATGAGAAAACTTAACATTTCAATTATTTTTAAAACTACATTTTATCACAGATTTTCCAGAGAAATACACATGTATGTCTCCGACTAGAGAATATTTATCTTACATCGTGTATATAGTAAGTATACCTAGTATAACTCACATAGGTCACATTTCTCTGAGATGTTCATGTCAACAAAACATATTCGACTATATTCAATGTTCAACTTTTTAATTTCGCTCATTATTAGAACGCACCTTTCTCACGAATACAACATTGCATGTATTCGTGTAATGACTCCTAAATTCTGGACTATTGCAAATGGAGCAGAAAATGTTGCAGTAAAATATGAATTATGTTATAGCTGATTTTCTGTGCTTACTTTGTTAAGGTACACGGTACACTGTTCAGTCCCAGCATACGCATATTAAATATCGCTTGAAGCGACAATCAAAACAAGGCAGTAGTGTCATGTAGATCACTTTCGGACTGCGACTGGTTGAAAGGCAAAAATCTCATTGGTATTATGATCAAGAAGGATAAGCCTTTGTGCGAGATGCCTTTGAGTATTTGCAACATTTGCTGACACACATTTGTGCCAATTTTTTCAGTTGTACATAGTTGTATTGCAGGATAAAGCCGATGGAATTCTTGAGCGGCTTTAATTGCTCATGTGTTACGGTATAATATTTTCCAGTAATATTACATATCGTTTCAAGCGTAGGTACTCACATTCCTACATACTACATACATTATCTTGTAACATGGTCTGTAAAATTCTCAAATAGCCAAGCGTATATGCATATTATAATGCCATGGAACTTGCGAAGGTTATATACTATGTAGGCTGCAAATACGTCAATACTAATATTATTGTACATCAAATCTTTACTTTAAACTAACTTATAACGCTTTATGAACACAAACACGTATGTGTGAGTAAAGGTCATCTTCACTTCACCACACTGTGCGGTTTGTCTCAAATTCCTTTCACGACCCTCTGCGATGTTGGTTAAATACAGCATACTAATATGATGATGCATGGACAGAGAGATTCAATATTCACGAGAAATTGCATAGTGAATGTCAACGTAATTGGATGCCACTATACCACACCATCATCAAAGCGTATCTGGTACAGTCAACAGTCTAAGTAGTAAATAAAATAATCGGCTCGTTTGCACACAGATTTTTACACTGCCAATATGTAAAGTAGGTTTGCGAAATGAACAAATGAGGTTCAAATTACGTTTCATCTGCAACTACAGTTGAACAAGCGGCACAGACAGACAATACATGAAATTATTAACTCGGAACAGTCATGTCATTTGTGTTGTACATAATAAACGTGTGTGTTTGGTTTAACTACATGTGCAACGTTTGCAAATTGTGTTGTATGATGATATACGTACGTATGACATTCATTTCTTTGTGTGCTAATTTAAAGCTTTGCTTACTTATGGTCTATTTTTATTTTACGACCGAGGAAATGTATGGAAGTGAAATGCAAGAAGTGTAAGTAAGTGTATCACTCACAAAAGTGAAGTATAATATTTTATACAATCACAACTGTGCGCAATATTTTTTGAGGGCAGATTTTATTGAATTGATAATAATAAAGATAATAATGAAGAGATGCAGCTTGGAGGAGGAGGAACTTACATATTATTCAGTTGTACTTGTAAGTGTAGTTTAGCCTTGCACACTTCACTTCTTGTTAATACTTGCATATTGTACATGGCAAAGTACAGGCAATAAAGAAACATAAAACGTAAATGAATTAAATTACTTGTGTTAAATTTTAAACTAACCTTCTAGGTCATTTGACATTGAGGTTGATCTCTTGCAGGCTGGCTAGTGCAGAATAATACAATCAAGAGTCATGGCATAGCT
The DNA here is from genome assembly GCA_034694085.1 of Pogonognathellus longicornis. Taxonomy (NCBI): domain Eukaryota; kingdom Metazoa; phylum Arthropoda; class Collembola; order Entomobryomorpha; family Tomoceridae; genus Pogonognathellus; species Pogonognathellus longicornis. The sequence goes on along the minus strand of JAQFYB010003642.1, from coordinate 14,387 downwards.
CAGATGAACATTCACAATCACACATTATCAAACAGATTATTTTATACACATCTTTAGGAGCAAAAGTGAGTACAGCATAAACACAGCAACGATGAATGAGTATGTAGTATTATCGTGAATCAAAAACTGATCTTGTTAATTTACTACACTTTGTTTTCATTTTCATTTGATTCATGTATACCTCACACTGTTATTATTGCTACAATTGTGCGTGCGTAGTGGTAACCTAATTTTTCTCAATATATCGAGTTTCTAGCATAATTTTAAAATTGCTCTCTTGGTGGATTCTGGCCAAAAAAGTCTGGTGATTTGTAATCATATACATTTTTCATGGTATCCACAATGCTCATCATTCTCTCTATGCCTACACCAATCATATGTTCAAATGCAATCAATCGTGCTTGCTTCAGTTTGGTTTCTGTACGTTTCCTTAACATTTCTCCAACTTCCAATTCCACAGATTCAAAAATTTCCTCAGCTGAGGTCTTGTCTATTGAAAATGTTGTTGGTGGAAGTTCTTCTGGATAATCATAATGTTCCATCTCTCCAGGGATCTCTAATAATATATTAAGTTTTCGCTCCTCCATCGAACCTTTAGCAGATTTCGCTTCTTTCAATGTTTCAGATTTCTGCTTTTCCTTGTCTTGCTTTTCCACCTTGTCCCCCTTTTTCTTCTTCGATTCTTTGGTTTTCTTTGTTGTATTTTTCTTTGCCCCACCTTCCAATACTTTCTCACTCACCGCAGATTTGTCGTCTCTACTTTTTTTACGTTTTTTCTTCTCAACACGAGCAGCTTCAATGTCCATAATTTCTTCTACATCTGTCTCAACCTATACAATGTTTATATCTGTACTTGCAATAAAACCGAAACTGAAGAACAATATGAAAAAATGAAAAACTACTGTTATTAAGTACAAATAATACAACAAATAGTAATTTAATTTACCTCTTTACCGGATTCATCATAATCTTGTTCCACTGGCGAAATTTCCGGTCTAATTTCGGTTTCCGCGGTATGAACTTCCGTATCCGCTACGACATTTTCACTGATTTCCTTCTCGTCTTCAATGGTTTTGGCTCCGATAGGTGGTTCAGCTTTTCCATCCTCGTTGAAGGAGACTCGTTTTTCTTCTAGCTGCGGATCCGGTGCAGTTTGCCCTGTCTCAAATTCTGTATTCACTTGCTCTCGTTCTTTGGTTCGTTCATTCCTGCGTCGAGTCCGATAATGGTCTCTAAGTAATTTTTGGCGATACTTGTCTTCTAATTTACCCCTTTGAATTTTATACATAGGACTTTCTTCAAAAGTTTCTTTAATAATATCCATTCTTTCAAGGATTTCGTCAAAGACAGCCGTCAAATATACTTGACAACCCGTATGTTCTCGACTTCCTGCATTTGCGTATGCAAATATTGGTGGACGAGACAGAATTTTATTACATTTTGTTAATCTACGAAGCAATTTTTCCGTTCGAGTCGTTCTCAACAAACTTGCGGATTTATTATCCTCACCATTATTGTCCCATAGCATGTAGTATAAATTCTGAATAAAAAAAGTTTGTTCACAACAAATTTCTCAAGTCATGTTGCTAAATGATGGCTCATTATTTCAGTATACCTTAATAGAAAGTGGACACAAGTTTCGGGTTTCCATCTTAGAATTGTATCCGGGAATTAAAATATTATTCAATTTTTGTGCAGTCTCAATGGCTCTTTCTGCCACACCGTAGTGATAATGCAGATGAGGATTATGAGTGTGAAAGATACATTCTGGTGTCACTTTTCTGGAAAGCAAGAATGGGGCATTTTCAATAATTACTACAAATTATAAGCAGCAGATATTAATATTTCATATAGATGATAGGATGATAAAAGTATATGGAATGTATCATTCAGTTCAACCCTGTAGGTAGCGTGCAGACGCTTTGATTTATTTTTTTGTAGAGTGCATGATCCAAAACAGAATCAATCAAATCCGCGGATAGAAGCTCAAGCATTGTCTTATTCATGGTTCGTTTCACACTCTCAGGATCCTGCATTTCATTTCCCGTCACCTTGAATGTTGTAAAACAGTTTGGTCACATCATTTTTAATGGAAATTGATGTGCATACAGACAACCATAACATTTTTTCCAATTCCAAAATATTGGTTGTAATACGTAATGAATGATATTAATGTGTACACATTATATAGAATATAATTTGCATTGTCTTTTTACAAAAATGGAGAGAATAAAGATTCGTGAAGATTCATGTAGGTTTATTTCATTGGCTTCAAATGTGGTGTATACTTACTGCATGATCCTCGGGTTGAGCACCAGCCCAATCTGAATCCATACAAAAGCCAGTTAATCGGACCATGTAGGTTTTATCGGACTCATCACTTACTCTTGGGTGTGTCAACAAATAAAGATTTTCGTGACAATAGCCAGCTTGACGCGGATGGTATACGATTGGCATCTCAATCGTTTGGCCTGGCAATAAAATTCCAGGCATTTCACGGAAATGGAAATCAAAAGACGCTTCGCGTAGAAAGTTGGGTTTCCTCCCAATGATATCTTTGACCTTTTCAAACTCTGCATTTCTGCGTTCTTCATTTGTATACGTGCCATCACTCAAACCACTGATTGAAGTGGAGGAAGAATCTGAGGCAGAAGCAGGCTTGTCCTGTTCATTGCAGTTGCCTGGGGTGTCCAGATTCAAAAAGTGACGAGGATTTGCGAGCATAGTTCTCATGGCTTTGCTTGGTGGGAATCTAAGCCATTGGTAGCGAATTGTGGTCGTCCCTTCATTTTTCAGCACAACTAATCGTGTCTGCTTACACTCTGTGAAAACCAAGGAAAGATCAACCTCAACCGTAATCCGCATCGCTGTGCATGTAACAAGAGCTGTAAGAATAATGTAATCTTTTCTTCTCGCTCACTCAGTCTTCTCGGTTACCCCCCGATGCTTTGTCTTTGCTCTTATTCTAATAGTATATTATGCCACATACTACAAAACATACTAAATATTAAACATCCTCTTATTTTCTAATATCCTTGTCTCAACTCTACCAAGCTACTCTTTTAAGTTACTGCCATTGTGAACAAGAACAACATTACAATTAAAGTGCCACAAAAGAGTTGTCTATGCAATTTCCTGTTCCTTTTTCTACCACGCATAGAGAGAGATTAACACAAACACAACATTGTAATTTACTAAAAATTCTAGAAATATTTACTATAACGACTTACGTGGAGTATTAGCTACAAAAGGTTCTGTTGCCTCACAGGTGTATTCATTATCTGGATTATTTTTGGCCGGTGGTTGGAAAAGTCCTTCCGTGTCATCGTCATCTGGCATTTCTTTCTTGTTCTTGTAATTCATTAGTAATTCCATGGATGGACTGATTATTCGAAGAACTGGACCTCTGTAAATATCTGTCCACCTACTTATAGCACATAGGATAGGAATATGATTAACAAGATATTTTTCATGAGATTTAAATGGACACAACGAATTTATTAATGCATCTGCTACCTGGTCTCTGGATCAAAAGGATCGTATCCAGAAAGGAAAGGTGCTGCTCGATCCTCACTGACTGTCAATGCTGGTACCGGCATTACAGGACGAGGAGGTAGTCCCTCAGATTTTGATAACAACTTTCGTCCAATGGTCGCCATTCTTATATTTTTGATATTGCACTTATGGAGTTAAGAAAAATATGATAATGTCTTCTCGTTTCTAGATTCACCCACACAGTTAAGGTTAGTGCATTGAATTGCATATAGAATGCTATCAGCTACATTGACTCCAATCGGAGAGTAGCACAACGGATAGCGATAAAAACCGGCTTAATTTCATGTTCACTTTTTTCTTTTTATCTCTCCCATATTTGAATTTAATTGAATAAAGTGGTAAAGTCGGTAAAGATGTTGTGCAGTGCTCCCACAACATGGGTGTGCCTTACTGCTGAAGTTGATAATATATAGGTTTCCAGGTGCTCTTATTTGTGAATTTACAATTAGCTAGTCATAAATTATGGGGAAAGGAAATCAGATCTGATTGGGATAACACTAATCAAATGTCATAGACTCAACATGAAACGAGAGGTTTAAAGCCTGAAGCGCTGTTCTAGAAAGGAAGCGATACATTTTGTACTCTGTTGAATTCAAGAGATTTGAACATTAAAAAAGGTGTGTGGTGAGCCAGGACAGGGCTTTGTGATAAAATAATGAGACAGTAATGCTACTCATAAGTTGTCTGAAACGGACTGCAGAAAATATTGCTGATACAATAAGATACAGTTATACAGAGTACAAGGACAGTAGGAGAGTTGATATTCAGTCTGAGGCGCACGGGTGAAACTTTATAATGAGATGAAACGTGACAGAAAATGCGTACAATAATTTACGATCAAACTATTTTGCAGATTCAACGAATATTTTGAGCTAAACTCATGTCCTCGACTCAAAACGCACGGTTGGTTTATCTGTAATGGTTAAACCGTGATTTAAGGGAGTAAACTCCCTCCTTCTAGACACTACAGCAAAATTCTGAAGAAAAGCAACAAAATTACTTGTGAAGAAGTAACTGCTGGGTATGCTAAAGTGTAAGAATAAGCGGAATTCATTCTCATCTTTTCATAAGTTTGCTCAAGAAGGATAATTCATGTCTCTTTTCTGCGTAAGTTTTTAAGTATCTCAACCGATATGACAAAAAGAAGACGATTTTTGTGTGTGTGAGACGAGTTTTTCGAATGTGCGTATAAAAAAGTTTAAAATGACTTTCTAACTCTGTTGCACGTTACACGATGCAGTGGTCGTTCCTGGTAAAAGAAATACTTCACGTCTCATTTGGTAGTAAACTTGTGAGACATTGAGTCTCTCAGCTGAAAATAACCACTTGCCTTCAACAATAAAGACAACGGGCCAAACCATAAAAAACATAAAAGATGGACTTGCCTTATCCTACTTGTGTAAATATTATAGACTGTAACTCCCAAATATGACAATCTAAGAACAGTTTCGTTTTTCAGAAATGCTATCTGTACTATTGCTATGTAATATACAAGTTATTTTTATCTTTATGCACAGCACTCAACACATTATAGTAGGATGTGTACTTTTGGTTTAGCATTGTATTCTCTTATTATGATCGAAAAATTATACAAGAATGACAACTTACCGGAAAAGTGAACTAATCAGCATTAACTTGTTCGGTAATGAGATGACTTCTCCTTTCAAAATCTTTGACAAACACTTCAAAATTATATATTTTCACGTTTATTTATGTCTCAATACTTTTCTTGCAAAATGTGTGCACCTCAAGGTGTACATGCAGATTCAAGCGTTTACATGGTGAATGAACCAGTTGTTGTCTTCGTGATACATGTTTTAGATGATTAATAAATAAAATTATTTTAATTAGCATAGCTTATACCGTACTAAAATATAATAATTCCCTTTATATGCTGAAGCTGAACCTGAAAAGTTGTATAATTTTTATAGAAAGTTTTGGAACCTTTACTCAAATCAAATGACGGGGGACCTAAATAAATATTCAGTTATGCTAAAATTGATGGTTAGCAATTACAATTAGATGTTTTCATTATGACCTCTCATTAAAGAAGCTAATACCTACAGTGCTAGTAGGTATTAGGTATTCTATAAGTTTGATTCGATGCCATATTTTGAGCTAAGTAACTTCACTGTTAGTTTTTGTTAACACTCATTTGTATGCATTTTAAACTACTTAGGTACTTATGTAGGTACTTTATCAACATTGGACATAATAGAGTTATAAATAATTCTTCGAGCACTAATCAAAGTAGTTTTACCTAAGTGATAAAAAGTATTCATAGTATTTTAAGAAAAATATGATTTGGAAAGGTGTGCAAATGGATGAAGTGTTCAAGCACCCGCTGTGAATTAAATAGGAGTGAGTATGACAGAGAAAGCCAAGTGAAAGGTATTACGGGAATTTTCATTTGTACTCACACGCAAATTCTAAGGTACAAAACCCAAACCCAGTTATAACCAGTTTCTGGCATCAATTATGCATTCTTTCATGGGGGGTTTGATGAAATATTTAATGTTTTTCACAAGAAAAACCTTTATATTGGTTTAACAAATACAATTTTAGTTCTGATGTCTACCAACTGGTATTAACCAGTTTGGGAATTATGTAAAGATGTACATAAGTACTACATGCGCCATCCTTCCATAATACCTTCACAAGAGGAATGGAGGTACCTTATATTTATTGCAACTTATAATTGACTCAAAAAATTCGTAAACACTTTTTGTTGGTAGGTATAGATATACGTATTGAGTATAGAGAATGATGAAGTGCCCATAGAAATGCAGATTTATTTTCGGATGAGTTGAATGAAACCACAATATTTGGTAAACCCACGATAATCAGTGAAGTTATTGTAAGCACCTACTACAGCCACCAGGAAACAAGTTGTAATATTATGTAAACGAGTATACAACGAAGAGAGATGGAAGCTCTGCAATCGCCAAATAGATCCGACAACAAAAAGCAAATCAACCTGTGTTTTCATTCTGATATGGCCATAAACCAACATGCAATACAATAGTAGGTATATTTATTACATTGGTTTCTATAGTATGGACCCTACTAGATTCTCTGGGAAAATGTTACTGATTTTCATCGACCAAACTGCTAGGCTATACATCTAAGGTGGCAAATAAAATTAGAAAATAAAGTAGTACAGAAGTGCAAAATCCTTTCTGTCAGTAATTTCCTAGTGATGTAGGAAGACTTGTCAGAATGAATATCTATAGGACATGTATACCAAATATATGACATTAGTAAATATATGGTTTTAGTAAACATGAAGCAGGAAAAGCTTCACTTGATTTCTCTAAAGGTTTCCTGTGTTCAAATAGATTGAGGCAGTTGTGTTTAGTGTGCCTACCTGTGTGTTTAGCCAAAAGTTTGTCCATTTCACTTCATTGCTTCTCCCATAGTACCTATATACACATGTTTACATACCTTCACTATCATAGAATATACTAGCATGTGTCGGGAGCTATATATGTCGAACAGCCCGTAAAATAATTTCCATGGTACTTTCACACCGAATTACTACAACCATTATGTAGCTATAGGACAAACCAAAGAGGAAGTTCTAAGAGAATTAACATTATTTGTCATTCGCTCACCTATTGTGACATGAATACAGATCTCTGCTTCTATAATGCCAACACTCTACACTTATTTCACCCCATGCTCCCTTTTAAGCCTCTAGTAACAGGGAATTGACTTGCCATTAATATAACTCATGTATTTATACTTTTGTATAAAGTACAAACTTTCCTCTTTCTTAAACACTTTGTTTGTTCTTTGGTCAAATCAATAGATTGACAATCAACTAAAAACTTCCTCATTCCATAACTAGGTCAACTTCATTTCCATTATCCCAATGCAAACTCTAATAGTTGATAGTACACTACTAGTATGATTTTATTACAACTAATTGAATTAGTTTGAAGATGTCAGTAAGGAGTACAAGCGGAAGTATCCAGTTAAATTAATAGTTTAGTGAAGTTAGTGAACTATAAGGAATATTAAAATACTCATAGAATTAGAATTTCTTTACATATGCAGAGAATATAATCGTGTTGATTTTGGGAATTACCCATGATATTCATTATACTCTACTATTATGCATTTGTTTTACAAGGATGAATAGAAAAATTTCTTTGACTATTTCCTTAGTCGACTGTTTGAGTACATTGCCTTCCTTTCTCCCATTGTTCATTTTTATGCATTTTGGCCACATGCAAAATCTATTGGTCCTTCCTTCCTACCTGTAGTAATCTAGTAATGGCCCTACCTTGCCTCTATTCTTTCTCTCCAAGTTTGTGTTTCTGATTTCGCACACGCACATTTTGTGTACACTGTGCAATGCAGCCCCCTTTACACGTATGCAAAATATGACTAAATCATTTCAGTCATCCAATGCTCGTATTTCTGTACGCACCAATAATCTCTCCCCGCCTGTCTGTCGCTTGTAACAAGCTCTACGAAAAGTTCATTAGCTTTACTCAATTTGATACAAGTTTCGAATTTAATTTTCCCTTTGCAGTAGAAATACAAGCTATTGGTCGACTCAATTAGATTCGCATTGTGTCTGTTTACTCTACGAACAGAGTTTTCAGCTCTTTCATTATTGCAATCTATTGGTTAGATATATAGCAAGTTTTTATTAAACGTTCATATCTAATGGAGTATTCATCATTTGAACAACAAATTACAAATACCAGTTTTGAGTTGGTAGTTGTGATAGACCATCCTATAATTCTTTACATGCAACAACAGCACAAGGCTCACAATTGTCTCACACATGTACCTTCCTGGTAATTGTCTCAGTAGGTAAGCAGAGCAGAGCACACAATTCAGCATCATTCCTTCATTGTGTTCTGGGAGTGCTAACAATAAGTGGAGTAAGAAGTTGAACCATATCATGCACTGCTAGTTCACTTAGGGACGAAAAGACTATAAGTGAATAGAACAAAGTGCAAGAAAAACAGAAGTGACAAAGTACATTTGACATTATTATTATTATGTCTTAAGAAAGAAATCAAATCGATTCCAAAAGTATTACTGTGTATAGAGAGAGAGAGTATAAAAACTCTTGTTCTATCTTTGTGACTTTGACTCGCCTAGCGTTACAGACTTGGCAAAACAGATGAAAGAAGTTTGAGAGAGACACGAGGAAAAAGACAGAATGGAAAAGTTGTTGTTGGGTTTATCATTGAAGAAGTGAACTGACTGGACTGCTGTCTGTCTGCTGGATTGACATAGATTTCTTATTTTAATAATAGCTTGGACTTATTAAAGGGTAGAGGAATATAAGGCAAGGAAACATCCTTATTATTTGCTCCACATTCTATTTATGTCTGTATATAACAATATTGAATTCCGAGTAGTGTGTCAACACCATGGGAAAAGAAAGACGCAAAAGTCTTGGGTCCCTAGAATAACGGTATCACCGTGTTAAAAGGCCATACTCCAAAAACTACGACCAAAACCAAGTTTCAACGAGGACGCTACGCGCGGACAAGGCAGATTTTGAGTTCGACGAACTCCCGAGAGACTCCCGGGTATCTTCCCGTCCCTTCCCTGTCTAATATACTACTTTCCCTTTCAATTCTGCATAGCGATTACATTACCTGCTGGAGTCTATATGAACAGTTTTTGTGGCTCTCCAGCTACCATAAACCTCTAACTGCCTCCGACATACAACCCTACTAGGGTTACCCTAGGTGTATAAAACTTATACCCATACCCTATTTACTTATCCGATATTCCTCTCATCAATTTGCATTTATAGACATGTGTAGACATTTCACATACCTACACACGTTCTTTAAGCCTTCACATAATGTTATGTACGAATGTGTTATGGGTAAAGTAAAAGAGTCCAAGTTTACAGCAACCGTATAGTGCGTTTCTAAAACTCCTCTTCCTTGTTGAACTATACATTGCACACCATATTTTATACATGTATGCTATGCGTATGACAGCGATGATGGGAATACAACTTTGATAGACATACAATACACTCGTCGTATTATGTTTGGTGCAAGTGTGCGTTAGCATACAATGTACTCGTCTCACGCTAGTTTCTTTTATTCAGTCTTCTGATTCTGATACACAGTACTTGAATTACATTTCGATACGTGTACCAATTCTACATTTGCTAATGCTCTCTGTGCATTGAAGAAATGAAATGAAATGTACGGATATGAACATCGCATTACATCAACTCACTAAAAGAGCACAAGTTACACACAGAAATATCAATCTGACATGACAAGAGTTTTATGTGTACAGCAATCATCATGATTAGTACTACCCTTGTTTTATATAGGTACTAACTTCACAATATCTGGCAGCACAGAATAATACATTTTAGCCTGGGTAGGTATACAAACGCATATAATGTGGCTATTTATACACAGAGACCTATTAGTGCATAGTGGTAGGTATATTCGGCATTTCTTTTCTTGTACGAATGAATACGTGAAATGAATGGGTTTTATAAAATAGCCGTTGTATGGGGAATGGGGATGTGTTTGAGCTTAGAACGTGTAGTGCATTTTCTGTTGCATATTATACATCGTGGTTCGTAGGTACATGTCTCTGTCCGTCTCACTTGTACAGTTCATTATTATAACTCGCGTTGAGTAGTTGAGTTGACTGGCTGTGTCCCTTTGACGAGACACTAACGCTAACTCTGTTCCCGTGTACAACACGTCACAATCACACCAGAGAAGCTTTTAGCAGATAGCTACTAGCTGCGTAAGTATTTCTTTATACAATACCTCTACAGTATCGCTAAACACATTTTTACTATCCACATATTTGAGATTGCGACGAGACAAACTGTGTGTAGTGTGTAATGTAGATTCATTTCAACTTCCTCCTTCTTCACACCTGGATTCCAATGGACTTTACTCATCATTGACCGCAATAATTCTATTATTACCTTTTATTAGCAAACTTGCCTTACTTCTAGGTACAAAGTATATTTAGGTACAGTAGGTTCATTATTATAATACAAAGTTGCATTAAATCTTTCGTGTTGTATGAATATTAGTAGTTTTGTGTGGAGTTGGTTTATTGTCAAGTGTATTGTATAATTTAGTAATTCAAGTCTCATCTACTCAACGGCTTGTGTTGTACAGTTCGGTACAGGTACGTGTCATTACTTAGTACTTTACTTTGGCAGAAAAGCACGGGACAATCATTGTTCATTTTCAGTTTGGGATTCTCGTCGTCGTTATCTCGTCTTTGTGGCTTAGCGTGTAAAACATTCACATCTCATTTCTTGATGGTGTGTTTTTACATAGAGCACAACCTATATAATCTCTAATAGTCTTTTATATCTCATTTCTGTATGAATGCAAGTAAGAGGTTCCATTCCTAGGCTTAGAGAACTTTATTGCACAAAGATAATGCAGTGTGCTGCAGGACAGTAATGTTCTTTCTTCAATCGTAAAATGACGATAAAGATCAGTCATCCACAGAAAGTGCTTGCATTATTAGTCTGTGTGAAGTGTTGGCATTCACTTTAGCTACAAACAGAACGAGCCGGACTACTAAATATTTAACGGATATATTTACTGCGAGTGTTTAGTTAGATAATATCTTGTTAATTTTACAGCAGTTGTTACTTGTTGTACGTGTACTGTCACTACTTGATTTTCTTCAACTATCCGCATTTAGGGCTTTGGTCAACCTATGTGCGGTGTATGTGTGTTAAACGTGGTAGAGACAGTGTAATAGTATAGCAAAGCAGCTACTATTTCGTACGTATGATGTGTCGTGTTTTGATTTGGTTTGGTGTTTCTCTTCTACAAAATAATCTACCTAGATACACATTAGTGTCGATTGGTCGCTAAGAAAATACTTACAGCCTTACGATTGCTATTGCATTTTGTTTGTTTGTGATAGTAGGAGCTGAGCCAAGTTGACAAGAGAGTGATTGTTGAGTGAGTGTATACGAAGTTTATACAACACTGACAAAAAGTTGTTTACCAAACACTCCTTTGTGTCAACGCCAACTAAGTAAGCGTAAAAAACTCAAGTCGCTGTATTTTCTATATATGTTCGTAAATATACATTCTTACCATTTTTATGAGATGTATACACACAAACTTATATACCTAGGTACAGACGTTTGTACGTTACATAGATTATTGCATGTGTGTACAATACAAGCAGTTTATCTATGCTAAGTAAGAATTTTGACAGTTATTTGCAATTGTGGTGTCTCATTAATTGCATGATGTATAAATAAGTATTTAGTAATTCCATCACGTCAAAAATATAAGTACGTAAGTAAAAGTCTTGTGGTGTATCTCATAAATAGACAATGTCAATTATGTATGAACTACTAGATTACTACAAGACCATTATTTGTAACTTGCAATTTGGTATCGAGATTTTTTGCGTATTCATCGTCTGTATTGCCAAAAAAATCTGCTTACAAAGTTGCATCTCTAAATTTTATTATTGTAATTCAAATAGGTACATTATAGCACGTGAATGTACCCACAGATCACAACATGCCACGGTGGTACCTGTGGTAGTTGTATAACGTGAGTTGACAACAAATAGGGGGCTCGGCGACATGAATCGGCTTCCCTGTCTCGATTTCATGCAATACACTCAATCCATTCGCATTTACGTGGAATTACAATTAAGCATTTTATTGCGGGACGCGTTCCTCGATTTGACTTGGTTTAATTTGTTGTTGTGCGAATTAACTGTTGCATTTTTGTCCTAAGACACAAGTAGTTTTGCATTTTTGTGTACTCGTTTTTTATTCTACGGCTTCGACAAACACTGTGTGTACATGCAGTTCTATTTCAACTCTACTGGTCTTTTCTTACGTCATAGTCATTCACATCATAAGAAATGTAGAATTTTCCTTAAGCTTGTTGAGTCTACCAACTCAACATGTTGTTTCTTAGTTGCATGTCATTCGAGGAAAATGAAAGGAAAATCTAGCTCAAACGACAGGAGAGCTGAGAGCCACTTTTCTGCGTTTTGTTTGTCTGCACTCACTCACTACGTGTTGTTGTGTTTTTGCACTATCTAAGCTCATTGTCGTTTTTTCTTGTTCATTTGCCAAATGCAGTAATTTGATTTGCAATATGTATCTGGCACTGTATCTGTATTGCTATGACTTTCTGTATAGCAAGAATTGCATTGCACACGGAGTGTTTCTTTAGAGTAAGTAACTCACAACAGTTATTGTCTTGAGCTGAGCCAGACTGTTAGAGAGTGAGAGTGATGCATGGACTGTGTGTTGGGGCAAAAGGTTCATTCATTTTCATTCCGCAATTTTTTGTGTGTTCTGCATCAACTTGAGACAATAAGACATAAACAGCAGTTAAGTACAGTGTGTGGTGTTTTTCTCAATTACTAAAACTTAAATGGATTAGATCGGTATTTAGGGTTGGTCGGTAGGCGTTAGAAGTCTGTTGACTATGGCCTGACCAACAAAAATCGAAAACGATGTTGTTTCAATGTATACGGTAGTTGCAAAACAAATCCATCTTGCTCGTCAACATTTTAATTCGTATAGGTAGTGATAAAAGTCTCATTACGACCTTATAAGGATTTTTAAACCCATTACTGTAAAACTATCTGCTATTTCCATAGTTTTTGCAATGTCGATCCCATGCAGATACATACAAGTTTTTCCATCTACGGAAGATTAGTAGTTATTGAAAATAAAACAGTATTTTGCCGAAGCTTCTGTGTCAGTGAACGTTTCCAATTCATTACTGAAACGATTTTACCTACACTACAATTATTGTAATAGCAATAATGAACTACTTACTCACATGCCCATGTAAGATAAATGTGTGTAGTTTAGAATTCAATCTATGCAAAAAATAATATTATAATTGTCTCCGTGAATGACTGAGCTGATTTGTTAACTAAAGAGTGAAAGTGATTCTGTTTGTATTTCGATTTGATCTGATTAAGTAGGTAAGGTACATGGTGTGATGAACCTAAATCATTACACATGAATGTACCTACCTATAATATATTCTACCTTTGCAAAGTGTATACCTAGGTATGTAGGTACACTAATATTATTATGGCTTCTGTTGTATAAAATGTTAAAGTGTACTTTTCTGAGTATGGAGACAGTTTGTAGTAGGTAGTGGCAGTTCTATGTCCTCACTATTTCTCAATAGCTTTAGCTTTTTGTTTTTGTGTGCGTGACTGAATTTAATGCAGAACTGCTGCTAATTAGAAGCATTACTTTTATTATCAATTCCATTCATAGGTACCTTTCCCATCTTCCATATTGTAATTTTGTAAAAGCAACTTCTCATCCGTGAATTGATTACCATTAATGATCTTTCGTTTATGTTAGCTGTCGCCACGTGTCGTACATTACATTTCAATCACAATTCATTCAACAGTAAAAATATTCTAATCTTTTCATCGCAGAATACAATACAAAATGCTATAGGCTAACAGCAGCGAAGAGTATGTAACAATTTTACCATTGTACATTCTTAATTACTATGCATTATACATAGCTAGACATCTAGACAACTTCAACTCTGATTTTAAAAATATTGAAATACATTTACTGAATTAGGGATGGGATCTAAGAAATCTGTAAATGGTGTAACATAAAATAAAACATGGAGTATGAAAACTATTAGTAAAAAATCATACAAACATGCCAAAGAATTAATTATATCTACAAGACGATTGCAGCAAATTTGATTTTTATGTTTTCGTTATTTACTATCGGTACTGAAATTGTGACAAAATTCTCAACTTTTGACAAGGTCTGTAGAATTTCAGATGAAAAAATTATTTATTTTATTATTTTATTT
>JAQFYB010003641.1:0-18757 GCA_034694085.1 Pogonognathellus longicornis | reverse complement strand
ATCCCCATATAATGAACCATATACCAATAGAACTCACATAAGTCTTGACTGAAAATTGTATATACTACCGGTATATATAATATCATATTACTAATACCTAGTTTCTTTTCCTTATATTTGTATACATGCACAGATTATGCCCTTTAGACTTACAGAGACGATGTCTGTATACAATAGACGTATAAGACATTGGAACATTTGTGAAGATAATGTGTTCAGCGAAACAGAAAAGAGAGAATGAGAGACAGTGTGAGTGTAGGAGCGTAGTAGATGAGCAGAAGAGAGAATGAAATGGAAGAAAGAAGAATTACTGGAGGAAAAGACACTGAGAGTGTGTATGTGGGTATTTTATGACATTACTAGGGTTTTTATTTTAGTGGATCGTAATAGGACGAGGAAGTAGAAATCCGAAGGATGTGGATATAGTGGTGGACTGTGTGTATAGGGAGTATAATATAGTGGAATGTGTTTGGTTTGGTGTGTTTGGGAGTAACAAGAGAAAGTGCTGATGGTGAAAAGAGTGGAGTGGTTAGCTAATTTTGCGTCTGATGTGATGTGAGAGGCAGAGTGGTTAGAGCTAGTTAGATAGGCCAGTTACGATGGGAATAGGGAGGTCTTTTGGATAATGTAGTGGTAGTGAGGGTCTATTAACTCCAAAGAGAGACATGCTCCGTCCGCTGCGAAGGAAGATCCTCCAGCAGCCAGCGTCGGAATTTGATCCGGCCATAATGGTATCGATCTTCAGGGGAATGAAATGAAATGGAATCACACATACATTCACATAGACACATACACACACCACAAACCAAAAGAGAAGCAACTATTTTTGTATAATTTGTATCTACTTTAGCTCGCTTACGCGACGAGTCACGTCGCAACCAGAAAACTAAACGTGAGCGTTGAACAACTCTCTCAGTTCACGTCGACGAGTCTCTGCCTGGCTCCTTTAAAAAACAGTCATGTCCTTTTGCTTCCTACATACATACAAGCTCCATTCAAGGCACAGCCAGTACTAATACTACAGTCGAGTCGAGTCGCCTTGTTTTTCTGTCAAGCTCTCTTCCACAAAAATAAAACTAAAACCCAACCAACTAAAGTGGTAATAAGAAAGTGAGATGTTGAGCTTTTCCTATTCTATAAGCAATGTTTAATAAAATTGTGTACTTTCCTCAATCACTTTTTCAAAGCTCTGGCTATACATATTATATACCCATACCTAATACCTACCTAAGCTCTTTTGTCGTATACTACCTAAGTAACCTAAGTATATGGATGCATGTACACAGTAATGGGTTTCTACAGTTTTACTGCTATGCTACGTAATTGCACAAACTCAAGTCTATAGAGACTATTCACATTTTTATATTTATTCTCCTGCGTCTGGTTCTCGTTCTGCTATTTAGTAGGTAGTAGGTAGTGATGCTGCATACTTTGGTTCTATTAGCAAATGTATTCGCAGCAGTGAGTGGAAGTGGTGGTATGCAAGAATAAAAACTGTCAATGTAAAACATGCTTTTATAAAAACAGTAGTAGTAAAACTTTGCCCGTATTTTAGTTGGTCTGAGTCTGTGGGTTTTGTTGGTACATGGTGATATGATGATGATGGTTAAGGTACTTTTGGATTTACATAGAACCCTCGCTGCTACTACTGTGATATTTTGCATAGAAACTGCTTCTATTAAGATTACAAAGGAGTCCTCTCAATTCGGAGGCAAGGTATGTAGTGCTGTGGAAATTGTAAGCGAGGCGAAGACAGACACAGAAAGGACTGGGAGGACGATGGAGACGGAGGGAATGATTCAACGAGTTAAGTTTGCGACTACAAAGTATAAAAGCTTGGTAAGTACAGTAAGTAGTGTGTGAAGTGGAGCAGAACAGAAGAGAAGCATAAACCATGATGATGATCATGATGAAGGCATTATAGGGGATTTTTCTTCTAGATTATGATGACATGACGAGGGAAAACCGGAAGGAAGGAAGTCGAGAAAGAGCGGAAATGACAATTTGGCAAGATCCAAATTCCCTCTTTTCCCTTTCCAATGCATCCACCAAAGCCATACATCTCATCCTCCGATCTATTTATATACGCACTTTGTCTTCAGACTTCATACCACTATACTTACTGTATACTTATGCGTTTAACTAAAATCTGTCTTATTAAGAAATATAATAATATTTTCTTATAATATTCACAGTGAAACCTCCATTGTATAACAAGAGGAATAAACAAGTTTGAATTAAATTGAACTCTTTTTCTCTTCTAGGTATATTGTATCAACAGTCTATGAATCCATAAGACTACAATTTTTACCATTGCACATCTTTTGTGTGTTTAAATGAGAATAATTATTTACATGCATTTACCCAATGTTTGAAACTTATCTTGTAACAATGATTTTGTTATTGCATTCATTATCAGGCAATAGTAGGTATAATATATTATATTTAAAATGCAGTTAGACTGCACGAATACTCAGCCATAAAAATATGAGTCAGCTTAAATTTTAAGCTGACTTAAAATAGTATGATATTGAATGTACTATACTGTAAATTGTGCTCAATGGGAATTTTGACTGCCATATCCTATTACTTAAATTCATGATAATGTAGCAAATTTAAAAGGATTAATGTGGCAAAAATAATTAGGAGTTGTTTTATGTGTTTTGCCGAGGAGTCATTTCAGACTCGTAGTTCTAGTTGAGTAGAGAGTTGAGTCTAGCAATTCTCCGCATGGCCAAAGCCATAAAATAAAAGCCCGGTAATATTCTCATTTTCTTCTCTGTGCGTTGAAGCAACTTTTGCAAAGGAAGAGTGTGTTGTTTGTATGTATGCAAGAAGAAGAAGAGAGGCGCAACAAACAATAAATTGTGCTTGACTTGCTATATAAGACGACGACTTACGTATGAGTTTCCCTTTCTTGCCATGTCTTAAGCATTCAAGTTGAAATTCATTTCCTTGCCGGTTTCGTTTGTGGCATGTTAACATCGAGTTAGGAAAGTCTTTGAAAACATAAACGAAATATCCCATTTCGCTATTTGCATTTTCATTTACAACTGTGTGTCCGTGAATGGCTTTTGCAGTTAGTTACTCGTTGTATTAACATATTTATTTGTTTATTGTTAGTTTATTTCTTTCCTAACGAAAGGATTAGTCCAAAGTAATAAGAAGACGTACAGTCACGTTAATAAGTATCCCATAAGGAAAGGTTCTCATTACAATAATCACTTTATGAATGAATAAGTGAGTGAATGGAAAAGATGAAATGCGAGAGAGAGAGAGGTACCACAAGTAGGCATAATATATAAACATATTTGTATTACACGCTGTAATTTAACTACACTACTACTCTGAACTGTATTGTACTTATGCGCAATAATAATAAAACTGTTTGTCTATGGCCTATGGTTCTACACATATATCTTATATAAAACGTAGGAGTAGTAGGTATCCTTTTGTATTAATATGAGCATACATAGACATTATACATAGAGGGTAAAAGGCAAGGCAAAGAGTGTTTTCCTCTCCTGCTGTGATGCTAATCAAATAACACTTAGGACCCATTAAATTACCAGGCTGATAGTTAAATATTGACATACACTATTATGTATAATAGCATATGCACTTAACAACAAGTAAGGAGACTAGAACCCTCCGCCGGAGATCGAATCGAATTAATTTGCTACGGAAATTAAACTCGATGCACTGGGAAACAACAAAACAACCAGAGACTCCCCAAAGTTTAGGCTCTCTTTTCATTCAATCCCTCATACTCTACTTACACTAACAGCGATACACACTACTACTGCAAATATCACACGGACACCGCATCCCGGCAAGATCTGGGTCTCAAGAATCCCAAAATAAAACTACATACTTAAAACCAAAACTACATGTTCCGAATCATTTAGTTTTTACTACCAGTTATTGTTTTCAGTTCTAAAATTACAACCCAAAGCGTATCCAATGATAAGGACATTAAATTGTGGTTTTATGGACACACACGTAGAATTAATACAAATTGATACCAACGCGAAATAAAAAAGTACTCTGAGTATAGCTTATAGTTATAACGTTACATTTACCCATAATTATTAATTAATTTATTGACTGTATTGCCTAGAAGAAAGATCCATTTGATTAATAAAATCATATCTAATATTTACACTGTTACTTTGCATTCACTAAATTGGCTCTGGAAGGATATAATCTATATATACAACGATTTACGTTGAATTAACATGTTTTACTAATTTTTGGGAACAAGTGTAATAAATGAGACAAAGAATACAGAATAGCTGCGAGTCTGCTTTACAAAATCCCACAAACTGTTTTGTATAACTTGGATTCACAATAAGGTGCATTGTTGTAGGAATCTGTTCTGTATGAGTGTTACCTTCCTACCGTTACAAATAGTTGCGTACGAAAGATAAACAATCATTTAGTGTGAGCATCTGGAATGGGGATTGCAAGCATTGGTTTACAATTGCGATTTCATGTGTATGCATCATGACATGAGTGTAATGTAAGTAGATAGTAAATTAGGTTGTCTTCATTAAATTAAAATCTTGTAGGAATGGAAACACTTTAAGCAGTTTGAAGCACTCAATAATTTAGATGGTTGGTTTGGTTGTATCAGAACATAATACAATTTACTGAGAGTGGCCTAGCCATAGAGTGTTGGGAGAATGGACATAGCCTTTAGTTTATTATGTGTAATTAACAGTGCAGACGTTTCCACCTTTTAAATATGTGGTTGAGAGTCATAGAAAACAAAGTAGGCACCTATCTACAAGTTTAGATCAATTCAAGCCCGAGAGTCAATATTTTACCAGGTTGAGCTATATAGACAAAAATTATGTTCTTATTTTGCATAAATTGATGGTTGGAGAGATAGGGTGAAGTAGAATTAGGTATAGGCAGGTAAAAGGCACAGGGAGAGCTGCAAGACAACTCCATGTGCTTTCTTTGAAAAGAAGACAGGCACAGTCTTGCACAGACATCTACACTCCACTCCTGCCACGTTGTTGAATGTGAAGGTAGGGAAGTCACAGACGCAGTTCGAGTGGAATTAGTGGTCTGGTCTGGTGTGGTAAGGGCAATTCATCAAATGAGAATTGATTCTGTTCTTCAAGTCAAACATATTGAGTCGTCGTAACTTATATTACTCTGCGGACGTAAATTTATGAGATCAACATGCTAAAAACGAGTATTTCAACCTTGAGTGCACTGTGAACCGAAGAAATTGCTCATGTCCTGTCCTCTTATTAGTTGTAGTACTCCCGTCCACACCACACTCACTGCATTCACATCACAGCTTATAACACACAGCTAAATTGTACTTCTCCACTCTTCTATAACATATAAGTCACTACACTCTACAATTCTAATTGCCTTTAACAGTGTCTTCGCTATATTATGTGTCTATATCTGTATAAACCCAACCATAATATATGCCTGTGTAAGTACACAGTGGCTACCTTATCCCAGCTTGACGTGGTCTGGCAATGTAACTAGTTTACTAATAAGCGTTTCAACCTTGTATTATTTCACTAATGCCTTGCTCTTTCAATCTTATTGTTAGTTAGTGTTTTTATCGAGCCTTGTAAATTAGTTTGGCATTGGTTCGTTGGTAATTCTCTCAATTATCGTGATGGGAAACTCGGAATTATTAGGGGTATACGGTATACTATCAACTGTAGACATACTCTCTTCATTGAATGATTTTCACAATTATACTATATACGTAAATAATAGTAGTAATAGCTGTGTAGCAGTATAATACGACTTGTGTAACTAGCCCGTAATAAGTGTGTACTTATCTCTCGAGTCTAATTTCAAATTCAGCAATTTTTACTTGCGTGTAATTGTAATCTCTATACTGATCCTGTTGTAGTAGTAGGAAGGTACAAAGTTAGTGACTAAATGCGTATATAATATTACTTCGAAAGGGCTAATCTGAAAGTTCTACTATGTTCTACTACTACTAGATCAGTGCAATTACAAGTATAATGTATAATATAAGTGTGTAATAAAAGGTAGTTTGGTTAATGTAAATAAATTTCAAACGAGTTACACTTACAATACAATAATGCTATGAGTACGTTTATTAGTGCATGTACATACTATTACAGTAAATTACTTTGGATTGGATTGCATGTTTAATGCTATTAAGCGGAGCGAAAGCGGGAGGAGACACGAAGAGCCCAGAGAGACATTACAAAATAGAAACACATAGAAAAAGAGAGAGACTGGGAAGAGTGAGTAAGGGAACGCAACTATACGCAACGTAAAGTCGTTGTTGCAACGTAAAGTATGATTACAAAATTAAGTGTTGAGATGTAAATTTAGTTAAAGTTAAACGCTTTGGTTTTGTTGTAAATAAGGACTTCTCTCTCACACCTGTACAATCTGCTCTCTCTCCTCTCTCTGCCTCCTCTTTCTGCCCTTCATGACCTGTCTGGGAACTTTGGGCTGATTTGATTATATTACACGACTATGAGACTTGGGCTGTGAATGTGAGTGGAGTGTTGCACACTGAGGCAATTCCCATAAGTCATATTCTTATCGCGACTCATCTCTTGTTTCATGTTCATAATTACACTTAAATTGAGTTTGTTAATCAGAACAGGGCTTGATTCTCCTTTTCCGGACGTGTACAATTGAATATGATGGGGCTTAGTTTGATGAGTTATGTTTACCCAGAGTATAAATGTCTCTACAACTAATATAGTATTAGTATTCAATGCTTCAAACCAAATATTCATTTGTAACTCGCACCTTTCATCTACTTACACACTACAACTATACACTCTTCCAAATTAACTATCATCTTGTTTGCTCACACTACAATGAACATAATGGTGTAAATAATCAGAGACTTCAATGCAAAAGGGTAGAGACATGAAGAGAATTTACACGGGTGGCCAAATTCTAAGCAAACAATAACTTGATGGAAAGTCATACTCTATAATGGAGGAGGAGGGGCAACACAAATCATTGCATTCCATAATTCCATCACATCAAATCATTATCACACACACAACTTTTAACTTCATATTTTACATCTCGTTTGCCTTAACATACGAGTAATTGTTATTCCTCATACAATTTCCTTTACGATGCTGACACGGGCGTATGTTAAACTATACGTGTGTTATCTTTAACACTGATAGTAGCTGTGATGTGAGTGACGCTGATTTACTATAAAAATAGGCAAAAATATCATATCATTTGAGTCTTTGTCTAATGTATCCTTGTATCTGGCTGAATTCATTCTTATAATATTTTTATTTCTGTGTATGATAATTGGCGTTAATTAGCAATTTTAACATGAAATAGGAAAAATGAGGTTTTTTGATGAATATCTTTCAGTCCATAAGTAGCTCAATGTGTTTGTATTCTGTAAAAGTCAAGATGCGTAGCAATCTTTAAACATATAATATGGATTCAGTCAACTCGCTTTTATAAGTCGCATCTCTGCAAGATTTTACCTCTAGCCTAAATAAAAAGGTAACAAACACCACGAGGGGGTCAAAAGAGGCAAACTCATTGCAGCATGCACACATAGAAATTTATATGTAAAGAATCTTTGGCTCAGCAAGTGGCACAAAGACTACAATGGTGTATCATATAGTGGACTACTAAAATCATGATTTTGAGTATAAAGCGAGTGTTTAAGCTGAAAGAAAACTTTTGTGAGTTCAGAGCAAGCTGATTTTATGTCACAGATTTCATTTCACGGCACACCACAATCCTATAATGTGCTATACAATGGAATCCCCTTTTCAAACATAACTACACAATAGAACAACAATACCGTCATTGGTTTATAATAATGTTCACTCACACGGATATATTACAGTATTGTACACACATGTATGTATACATAAAATAACACTAGTGTACTACCTATTGCCACTTTAGAATCGACTGCGTAACACCAAATAGCATAACATAACGGTCTGTCATGTCAGAAAAGGGAAAAAATGGTGAAATTCCAAATGGAAAGCAATTGAAGATATTGGGTTGTGCAAGAGAAACTCATTGGATGCTGATGGGAGTGCTTATTCAGTCAGTTTATGTATTTTTATCGAAAAATGCTCAATGCTTACCGCACTAGTGATCTTTTCTCAACTCTCTTCTCCACTTTGTACATACAGGAGCATATCACACAGCGTGGTGGTGGTATGGTGGTGTTGAGGGGAATGTTTTAGCGCTACAGATAGATGATGATGATGATGTGGACATGTAAAGCAAAATGAAGGCAAAGGAACACAGCAACATAACGCCCTGCCTGTTATGTTATTTGATGTAGAGGCAGAGGCAATATAATATCGTCTATAAAGATATAACGAGCGCCCAGGGTCCTATCAAATTCCAAACCAAATAAGTTTCCAAATCTTTTTCCAATCTGCTCAAATAGTTTGCGTTTTGCGAGCACTATTACGATTACGAAACAAGCAAGAGACCATTCTTGACGGTTACGAATGGATACTGTACTTTTGTATATATACAGTTAACAAAGTACCTTGTGATTTTGCACATATATGGCACCTACAAATACTCCTACTCCTGTGTATGGAACTTTTTAGTATAATATTATTAGTATAGGCACATAACACACTATAGCCACCCTTATGGAAGCATACAATTTAGAAGAGTAAACTGGCGATCCTGGGTACATAGTTTGTGTAAAGACATCACAGTTACGTAAGATGTTATGTTATGGGTGCTATATGAGTGTAAAAATAGGAAAAAACGGAAACATGCATAAATGCATGGGCGAAGGCTTTTCTTGAAAGGTTTTACGTAAGTTAGGTAAGTAAACGAAAGGATATGGAGTCCCCAATCAATAAATAACCAATGTAAATGCGTCTCACAGTGGGAAATGAAAGAAGCAACTAAGTCTCGATTGCATTGGAGATTTCCAACTTTTCTGTATTTCAAGTGACAAAGTGTGGGTATGTGAAAATCTAGTATATACCTAGTCGAAGTATATGTACTACTGTGTAAAAGACTTTTCTCAAGGAAAAGAAAGAAAAGGGTTTAAACGGAAATGTACACTGCTGTACTTATTGCTTCAATGTATTGTGTTGT
This sequence comes from Pogonognathellus longicornis, assembly GCA_034694085.1. Lineage (NCBI taxonomy): Eukaryota > Metazoa > Arthropoda > Collembola > Entomobryomorpha > Tomoceridae > Pogonognathellus > Pogonognathellus longicornis. Next base: position 9,661 of record JAQFYB010003641.1, on the reverse strand, counting down.
AAATACAAATAGTGTGAATGGTTGGTTGGAGTAGTATGTGTAGTTGAGTTGTGAATCCACATGTATTGTATACAAATACAAAATTAGGTATAGCAATTGTACAGAGACAGAGAGGCATATAACAAGGAGGAAGGTATACAAACAAATATAAGACTCACAGTATTATTATTCTTACTTAACTGGTACAGGCTCTAAAATTGAGATACAAATGTGGAGAGACTGTTAGTATCTGTCTGTGAATGTCGTGAGTGAAGAGATGGGAATGTACGGGGACAGAGAAAAATCCGCATGTCAAGATCTTACACGAGAGAATAAAGAGGTGGGCAAATGGAGTGAGACACGAAGAATAAATCGACTGGAGGAAATTGTCAACCATTTTGCACTACTGTGTTTGCTCTATTTGTTTTCCCTGTTGTTGAGCCCATAGGGAGTTGATAGAGCGAACTGCCTCTCTGTTTCTGTGTATAAAAATGTCCCTGTTTCCCGACACCCATTTCATCCAGCCATCCATTCAACGGTATCAACATCAAATACCCAGCCAAGTCAACTAGCATGGCATTACATTACATTAACTTCCATCTCCATCTCATCCGCTACTGTCACTTCACTTACTTTTCAATGTCCTTATAGCATCCACACAACACACACCTAGCTCGATCTCGTATACTCACAACAACGGTGTCGTGTGTGTTGTGTATATATTTCTACATAATATTATTCTTACTCTTCTTGATTGCTTCAGCGGAATAAGACATGACATGGAGAACGACTGACTTGGGTTTCCAAACAATATGGGCACCGATTTGTTCTTGTTCCGGAGTCAAAGAAATAATACTCTTTCTCTCACCACTTGCTTTCATGAATCCGAAATTTTTAAGGAGAAAATTGGATGGTTTATACATTTTATACTCCGCACGACATGTAATTCCATGTAGCTACCGAGAAGAATGGGGAAATTATGCGATTTCTTTACACTCAATGCTACAAGTCATCAACCATAATAAATTGACGAGGGATTCCAAATGTACAAGATAAATGAAGATTTTTTCTAAAATACTAAGTATGCTAATTTTTAGTCTGTGTATATACATGCATACTGGGCTGTATACTTTACGCTGCTATCATGAATGTCAGGTTTCATAAAAAAGAGAAGTAAGTTAAACTTAATTAAATTACTCCATTAAGTAAATCAGTGGTTTGATAAAGTTTGATAAAGTGGATTGTTCAAGGAACTGTGAACACAATAAGACAGGGAATTAAATATTGCGTGCACGTAGTATTTGATCTGATTAGTTAGTAACATAATAAATTGTAGCGTAGTTTAATCAGCAATCAAATCAGAAAAGCTAAAAAAGAGTTGAAAAACTAATTTCGTTATCACCGTTTACATAAATAGTCAATAAAAAGTAAAAAGCTGTCAGAAGACATTTATTTCACGGAGAAGTTGTTGGTTACGTGTTTATTTATTAGTGGAAGTTTGTTGAAAGTAAAACTGAAAGTATATATTGCATCAAAGTAGTTGTTTTTGATTGTAGTGGTAGTTGAAGTGTATTTTATAAGAGTGAGAGAGAGACTGGAGAGAAGGAGACAGCTGGAAGGTTTGCCAAAGGATCTAGTTTTTGTCCCTCACTTACTTACCTCTTTATAATCATCATCCAGCAAAGGTTCCTCTCCAAGTGAGATGGAAGGTAACAAGAACAAACGGCTTTTCTACCCATCCCGTGTTTTATAGTAGGAGTACATATAGCATAGCATGGTTTAAAAAGCAAGCTGATCTTTTACTAGTAGTAAGTAATGTAAGAGCAATTCCATCCATCCCAAGTGTATCAAGACACATGTAATTTGTTTCAAGTAATTCCTATAATTTCTTCAGGTTGGGTTGTCCAGGCACACGTTGTGGGATTGATTCATATCAATCACTCAAGTCTTGACTTTTCGACAACTTTTTCCTTGTGGATTTTCGACCAAAACTCTATACACTCCGATAAACGATTGCCAATAAAATTCTTTTTTTTTGTATTGCGGCAAAGTTCTGGGTAAAAACTTACCTGCTGCATATATTCAAACTCTTACTATCTATGTGTGTGTGGGTACCTACAAGATAGTAATCGAATTTACCTGTTTTCCTTCGTGTTCATCTGTCTCCGCTCGGCTACCGTGTTGAATTTCGCAAATCATACAATATGCTCGTCAAACTGTGTCTGTGTCCGATCCTTGATTACTACAATTTGAATCGTTTGTAAATTTTCCATTTCATTTAAGGTTATAAGTAGTTACGAGTTAATAAGGAAAAGGAAGTACTTTGAAGTTCTCTCTGAATGCCTGTATATACTTTATATACTATTATAGCACTGTACCCTATGTGCGTTTTAAAGAAGTAGCCATCTGTCCCTATCCCAAATGCTTAGCATTTTCTGATCCACTCACACATAGTGGGTAGATAGTATACACCCGCCACGGCAGCAACCCTACAATTTTCATAATGTAATAATATAGAGCCATCTTCATTATCACCTTATCCATCTTCAGCTTTTTTCAACTAAATGAACATGACAGGTGACATAAAAATGATTATGTATTCTGTGAAACCGACCAAGAGGACGACTCTGATAATAAAACTGCAGGAATTTCCTTCAACACGGATGTTTACCTTCATTTCACTTAATTCAATGGTGAATTTCATGTGAAATGCACAGTTCTCATAGCCAATGTATGTGTACATTCATTCATTTCTTATGTAGAATTCCATTATTCGTGTGCTCACTCCTTGACGATGGCATAAGGCAAAGGTTTGTACAAATATAATAATAATAATAATATACAATCCATGCTTATTAAGAACATTAGTTAGTCAGTTAAGAATAAGAATACACATCAAAGGCTTATACTACAAACAAACATCGTCGTCGTCGCGTCGTCCTTAATAAACTAACACCAAGAAACCTCATTTCTCTCTCCTGCATACAACTAACTATTATTGTTTGGGTAGTTAGACTCAATAGCTGCTATTATTGCGTCTGTCTTCTTATTAGACTACAATGCATCGTCCCACACACAACATACCTAACTCTCATCAAAAACCAAGGAATTTAGCAGTACTCACTTTATACTTTATTTATACTGCCTCTGTTGATGCCGTAGCCGTATGTTGTGTTAAATATGCTAGTTAAGTTCATCTTGTGTTTAATAAGAAGAATTTAAGCGAGCATTGAATGTGTATTGTGTGGAGAGAGTTGAATGTTGAATAGCTAACCCAAACAGCAGGACAGTCCAAAACTCTATACCTAAGTAGTGTATTAAAGGGAATTGCAATAATGGACATGTTGTAACAAAGTCTGTTGTAGCAGTTTCTATAGCTAATAAGTTGAGTTAGTGAGGAAGAATAGTAATAATATTAAAATGTATCTATAGCAGTTTTAGTATACAACACAGAGAGAGAGAAGGTTGCTTTTAGTGTGGTTGCTTTATGGTTGTTCGTCGGCGCTCTTGTGGTGTCTTTGCTGTGCCAACCAGAAAGCTATGAATGTAATTAAGCCATCATTTATTCGTTCTGGTTTTTGTGGAGCGCAGCAGGACATTTGTGACCATTCACAGTGAATTGAATAGCCCAGCTAATTTTGAATAACTTCTGCCTTTGAAAGTGTCACCCGTAATGTTTTTTTTCTTTCGTTGCTGTCTCTGTGTAATGTAGATATAGGTAAGCATACATATCAGAATGACGTAGTAGTATATTAGCATATCACTATCATCATGTAGCTATGTGTGCACTACATAACTTGTATAGGTATTTTTACTAGAGTTTGTTGTATCTTGTGTAGATTTTGATGTTGCATTGATACTCCCTGTGTTTTCACTATACAACTAAATATTCTCCATACACATATTTCACAAGTACAAGCAGAAAGAACAGAACAACTAAACTAACTCAACTCTCAACCTTTACAGCTTTGCTCATGTATGTACAGTACAGACACTCTTTTAAATAGTTAACTTAACCATAGCCCTTTATGTTTATTGAGTCTGACAGTTTTGTTAACTTGTTAGGTTGGGATTCTCTTCGCCTTCTCTGTCAACTTACGTTAAATTGTAAAAGTGAAATACTGGAGTGAATATTATCTCGTACAAGTAACAAGACTTTACAGAGTAGTTCTATAAGCATACAGTTCAAACTAAAAACTTAACTCGAGATGCGAATGAGATTGCCTTTTTCATGTAGCACTCTTTCACTCTACTTCACCTACAGATATCTACAGTCATAATGTTCTTCTGCTGATTTAGACTTGTGACTCTAATGCATAACTTTTCTTCGTCTTCCTACTTTAAGTGACAGATCTGTCTCTTTCATTATATAAGAATTCCATACATACCACTACTACACACTATTTTGAACGTGTAGCTCCTTAAATGAACTAAAAAATCTACAGTTCTCATTTAGAAAAATATTTCGTGTTACATACTCTGGTTTGCAATATAAACATGTCTATCTTTAATTTTACTCGTCTCAATGAACTTCATTCAAAATCAGATGCGTGCATTACAGTTGAGAAACTCTGGTACAAAAAATCCTTGGAATTTGCCAATTCTTCCATCACAAAAGAGTACACAGATCTTTAACAAGTCAATGAGCTTTCATTAACCGTATATTACAATTTGTGAGCATGCAGCTACATAGTAGCTACATGCTACAAGTATAGCTATAGAGATCCCATGCAAATAACAGTGTTAGAAATACAAGTCTTCATTGTGGTGTGTAGAATGAAGGTGTGTAGCTGTGTAAATACAGGGAAAACGGTATGTTATTACAACGCTATTGCTACCAGACAGGATAGTGTGAGAGAGGGAATGAAATGAATGCAATTGCCGTTGCTAAGCCGTAGCTTTTAAAAAGGCTGTGTGATGAAAGACGGTGGTGTTTATAAAAGAGGAATTCACTTATGTTCGACACATAAAATAACTATCACATCACTTAAGCTAAAGGTATCGTATATTTGTATCAGCTCATAATGCAACGTTTTCCTAATGTAAACAACAAGCTTGAGCCACTTAAATCCTTTTCAGATAGAACAAGTAGTGGAGAGACACGGGTGTAATGTAAAGTGTGTAGTCGTGTTAGTATAGTGGTGCATATAGACACAATTCTGGTATAGACAGAAAGAGACTGAAAACACATAATGTGCCGTGCGATGCCAAAGGGTTTACTTTACTTTACATTAGAAGAGCATACTACTTATGTTATGGTGTTCTTTACTTCCCTATTGCCCCTCCATTATGTTCCATTCAACTTCAACTCGGCTCAACCAACCAACTCTTTGCCAGGATTCTCGCTCCGTTTTATCCGACCTGCCTGGCAGTTTAACTATTATTATGCTCCAACCAATCCGGGCATTTGTGCAAAGCACATACACACAAAACCCGTAGACTCTCTCACTCACTCAGTCATAATAAACTACAACAGGCGAGTCAGCTTAAAATGAACCGTGTCAAAACCCTTTGCTTTCCTAGTCTTCCTTCTCAAAATATTATTTTTCAATTAAGCGCATAAACGCTTTCCTTCCTTTCCTGTTTCGTATGTGTGTATTTTAGTAGGCTGAGCTGTAATATAAGTATAAATATAAACAAGCCGTTAATATGCCACCTATACACCGTTCCCGTATAATTTACAAACAGCAGCAGTGTGGTCTTGTTAGTCTTGTATTGTATCCCTATATTATAAATAAATGTCTTATCAATAACATTACAATAATGGTACGTGATTCTTGTTTAGCTGTTACATTAAACATTGCACAGTTTAATACATGCTAACAATGTGTCTCCTTTGATATCGTTTTAGACTTAAGCAAAATATGTTGAGTAGAATAATGAAAGCGAAAACGGGAGAGAAAGGAAGGTGGGAAATGGTAGATGGATTTCAAACCCATTAGTTGAGACATAACGCTCTCAAATTGGAGATGAGAGTTTGGTTTCACTTGGTGTTGGTTTAAGTGTATTTTGATATCCCATTTATACCCATTCAATTCAATCACTCGCCCTGTCCTCTACTCTTGTTACTCATTTCAGTCATTTCACATGAAATCCTATCGCTTTAAATAGTAAGTCGTATGTAGTAATGTACTTCTTTATAATCAATGTGGGCTGATTCTGTCATTGTTAAAGTGACAGGGAAATCATTCCTTTCATACGACCGGAACCTGAAAGGACAGAATAATGTGCTTAATATCTTCGACTATGTCATCGTATTAGGAGTCATATGGAATATAAATAAGACGAAGGAATGACCTTTCCTTCCTTACTGAATGATTTCTAATTAAAAGCATTATCGTCTAACAATCCTATACTTCCCCCACTCATTCATTAAATAGTCCATTTAATAATCACTGCTCATTTTCCAAGTGGGTAGTTGTTAGTCATTTTATTGTGTTATATCGCAGTGAGATTTGTTAAGTTATTGAGTTTGTTTAACCTGTTTTGAGTCTCTATCACAGATAAATATTTTTGTTTGAAAAAATATTTAGCATAGCATTAATCATACTTACATTATGCATACAAATAATATGTTTTCTGCCATCCAGGTCCACGAGGTATGCAAGTGACCAAATCGAACAGATACTTACAAGAAAAATACGAAAATAAGTTGTGAATAAAGGATGAAAGTTTAGATTAGATTGGAGAAGGAGGAATTGTTAAAGTTAATAAAGAATTTATTATTGGATTGAGTGCATGCACGGTGTGACTACTTGACTCTTGACTAAAGGAAAGCCTTCAGTTGTTGATACGAAGAGAAACAGTCATCATCAGCGTCAGCTGCAATTGCAGGAGTAATTAAGTGCTTCTGCTTACCTATACGCAGTCGAGACAAGATAATAAAATATGCATAATTTAATCCGCCTATTACCTGCCTATTTATGTTAAGTTGCTTTGCATGATGGGTTTGAGAATTTTTACGAATTGAAATTGCTACAAGAAGGGGGACAGGAGCGAGAGACTTGTTACCGGGCAAGCTGTTGAGTTGGTTTGTGTACGACGACGATGGTGAGGTAGGTGGTTGTGAGTTGACTGACGGCTGGGATGATTTTTACCTCAAAATGGAACGGAAACTCTCTGGGCGATCCTTGCCAAGAGGAACTTTATGTACATGAGAAGAAAGAAAAGTTGCAAATTAATTAGCCATTATTATTCTGCTGTTTTGCCAATTCCACACACACAGAGAACATACTACTCCCAGATATACACATGCTAATAGTTGCAGAATAATAAAAATATTTAACCTTTTGAGCATAAAATTGATTACAATTTTCTGATGCTTGGTGATCTAATAGTCACGTAAGTAAGGAGCTATATTTTTCCGTATGGACATTTTATGTCTACGTTAAGTTCACCACATAGCAAACATTAAAGAGAATAATGGCCTGGCTTAGCATTGTTTTCGTTAATATTCTCCTCTATTACCATACTATAATGATAATAATTTCCATCATATAAAAATATAAGCTTTTTGCAATTTTAATACTCCTACGAACAAGAATAGGGAAATGCTTGTAAGTTAAACTATAATAAACGTAACAGTTCTCCGATACTGTGAGTGAGTTGGGTCATAAATCTAATTTCTGTGGCAGGTTCTTACCTAAAGTTACCCAGATGTTATTAAGTGCTTCTGTGACAATAAATACCGCTGAAAGTACAAGATGCACACACACAAGTAAACTCACAAACTACTACCACATATATATTACTACCACAATACAAACTACAATACAATACACTCCACAACTAGTACGATACTACTAACTAGCTAAAGAATTCCGGTGAAAAGGTGACAAAACCCATTAGGAAAACAACTGAAAAACCAGTACTGGTTTGAGTTTTATGTGTAATAATAATACAAGCATTTATGATTGGATAAAAGCAACCTAAAAGCCGGCAGTAGTTCTACATGGAACAATATACTTATTGTTAATAGTGCTACATAATAGAAAAGCAGACGTGACGAGATCTACCTCCTTTATCCAACTAACGTAAGCACTAAGCACATTAGCTCATCTACTCCACACTCTCCTCTTTATTCTACATACATTTTAATAGCCATACACACAGTCCTTCTCTCAAATACAACACATGCATGCACACAACACACATTTCACATCAATACGCACAAAAGAATAAAGAACATATTTTATTATTAATTTTTTGCTTGTGTACATATTTGGAAGAAAAAATACACGATTTTCTTCCGTTTAGCTTTAGTTCATTTCATTTCGACTCTATGTTTTTAATATACCTCTCTTTCTCTCTCTCTTTCCAGCTCTCCTCATTGCCAGACAGGTAGGTAAAGCAATAAAAACTAAATTACAAGAATCCTGCTAATCTAATGGGATTACTCTGACTATTACTACAGACATAAAGCTACAACATAACTATAATTTCCCGCAGCATAAGCAATCGCTAACTAGCTCTCAAGTCAAATCAACTAAATTTTAAGTATGTAACTTACATGCACCTATCAGTCTTGATTGACAGTCTGACGGGTAGATCCTGGTTGAAATGGATATTATATAATTTAGACAGTATTGTGGGTACTTTGAATGCTCATATTAGGGCCGTGCCATAATGCAAGCTAAAACTATAACTAGCAAAAGCAGTGCTCCTATACCTATACCAAATAAAACCAACAGCACCTTCAGAACATATAAAATCTATGACAGGCAATACAACACACAATACTCACTTTTATGTGTTTAGTGCAAACAATAGAAACCAATCCGATACCATGCAATGCAATCAGCGACTCAGATAATAATATGTGTATCAAATTGCACAACAGTATTGTAATTCTCGTCAAATCAACTCAAGCTACCAAAGCTGAAGCTACTAAGGTGATGCCGTGTAAAAAGTAAATGAATAGCAGTGTGACTGCCTCTGACTGACTGAGAGTATATTCAATGTAGGTACAAAAGTTAGGAGTAAGTCTAAGTACATAGCGTAAAGTGAATGTAAGTACATAGTACATACATGTTGTATGTTATTTTGTTGGTGTGCCCCACGCATGAAAAATCAGTCAATGATAAGGGTACCACCCATTTAATTGACATAATGTATGTAATAATTATTTCCTTCATGCTGCGCACAACACGAGTAATTTAAGCAAACATGTGATGACGATACGATGATGGATACACATAGAATATCCATCCATGTAAATCTAGATTTGGAAGTATGGAATCATTATTGCAGCACGTTACGTACGTATAGCAGTAAAAATGTATAAAAGTGGAGAATATTATATAGTATTCCATTTCCACCTCAATCAAGACAGAGCACCTTTTTGAACACCCCGGTGCTCAGTCTTGATGAGTAAAGACAGAGCACCTGCTCAGTCTTGAATTATCAAGACAGAGCACCTGCTCAGTCTTGAATCATCAAGACTGAGCACGCACGAAGCATAACTCTCCAACTAATAGTAAAGAGTAAATTCGATATGTATCGAATATAGTTGATACATATCGAATATAGTCGATACATATCGAATATAGTCGATACATATCGAATATAGTCGATACATATCGAATATAGTCGATACATATCGAATATAGTCGATACATATCGAATATAGTCGATACATATCGAATATAGTCGATACATATCGAATATAGTCGATACATATCGA
>JAQFYB010003640.1:0-18761 GCA_034694085.1 Pogonognathellus longicornis | reverse complement strand
AATTATTTGGTTTATATCGCCTCATACAATGAAATCGGAAAAACCCTAATTTTTCTAACTTGAACGACGCTTTGATTTTTACTTTCTCATTGTCTCTCTAATGAATTTCACAAATGCCCGCTGTTAGTATAATTCATAATTGATTTGTTGATTTGTTGTAGTGTGGAAGTGGAGAAGTAGAGTGCGACGCAGGTGTTGGAAATGTGTTTCGTGTCTCTGTAGGTTGTTGGTTGGGGAGCAACAGAACAACAGCAGGCAAAGAAATTATACAGAAGAGGAGCAGAACAGAGGAAGGATCAATTGACGACGGAGTTACAGTTGGCTCACACATTCAACATCACATAACATCGCAGCTTCACAGTTGTTCATTGTTAGTTGTTGCAGTGACAAAACTAGAGATTTTAATTGATTTTCTCATCAAAATAGATTTAATCAAAGTTTAAAAAGGATCGGGGAGGTGGAAATTGGAAGATCAGCTATGGCAGACAAGTAAGTTCATTATCATTTTGTGTCTAAATTTTCATTTCTAAACTAAACTTGTGTATTTTCTTGGAATTATGTTTTGCTTGCATATTTTCGTTCTTTGTTGATGTGATAGATATTTTATCACATCAGCTGTTTATATTCTTACTACTATTGCTAACCTAAAACCTAGCATTCCCATAACAATTTTCGTCTTGTTGTGCTACTGTTGACTGTATAACGATTGAACCATTGTACAATGTCTAGTATGCAACAACATTTCAATTAATTGTATTTTCGAAATTTTATTTGTAAAAGTGTGTTATTTTGCTATTCAATGACGCAGTAGTCGTTCATAGTCACATGATTCCGTTTAATTCACTCTTCCATTCACAATTTCGCACACAATCATACAATATCAAACATCATTATTATAATTCAGTCAGTACTCAGTTATTAAAATATGGTTTTGTGTTAATGCGAATATGCGAATACCATTTATTAGCTATTATGTATTATTTTATATTCACTAGTTAAACAAGACAATGAAACCTAGATAGATGAAATTACAAATTTAATGTTGATGTTGATAACCAAGAATGACGACAACAAAAGTATTTGTTATTTGCTTATTTAATAGTAAATCAGTCATCAGTCGTAGTTAATTTTAATAGTAACTAGAATAACGACTAGGATCATTAGATTAGGTCGACAATGAAGCTGTTGATCACAATAAGTTTGAAATAATTCAATAATATTAATTCAATCATTGTTTGCTTTTCTAAAGCTAACAGAATTGTTTTTAATGTCTGAATATAACAAGTATAAAATATGTTCTGTTCAAAACAAATGCTAATGAAATTAAGCAAAAAGCTTTTTGTAAATGAGCAGCCATAAACTTTTGCAGAATAGTGTAAAAAAGCAGCGCCAGTTGCTAATAGTGTTCTCTATACGTTTGTAAAAATGAATTTTAAAACCATTGTCAATACTTTTGTATACAATTGGGATGACTTGTCTTGTTTTCAACACTTTTGTCGATAGAAAGGCAAATCATTTCTATAAAGTAGCTGCAGTTACTAAATATTATTTTGTGATAATCAGCGATGCTTTAAAAATAAGTAAAGATCCATTTCCCGTGTATTGTGTTTGATCAAATAGTAGCCTGATGAGTGTTGTGTTTATGAAATTTTTCAACAATCAATGCAATGTAAACAGTATTTGTATTATCTATTGCTATTTTATTTCATGACTTTGACGCTTGTGAAGTGAAACTATGTAGAGTAAATATTTATACATCTGCAATTAAATGCTTACAAGTGGTTAGCAAAAGCTTTATTGCAGCCACCAAATTCTAATATTTAATGTTGCATCATACAATATTTTAAAACCTATAATTATTTAAATACTCATTACTTTTTTGTGACTATTATTATATCCTTTGCAATTACGTACGATGTAAATTATTCATGCACGTCAAGATAATGTCATTAATAATGCACTTCATTGCTATGCAATTTTGTTTTAAATTAAAGATATGTATAATTTTTTCGCTTACAAGCAATGCCAGGAAATTAATGCGAATGATGGCTAAACTAGTAAGTCATTTTATTACCCATAACCAATAGTATTGCCACATTATACATTCCTTAAAATGACATATAATATTATTATTGCTGAACACACTTAATAAAAGTCATCCATAATGATAACTGCAAAAAATATACGACTGTAGTATACCTATTTTATGATTGCAAATAATCTTCTCACAGAAACACCTGCATCATCAGCATGTAGATTATGCATAGCTTATTTAGGTATAATTTTCTTCCGTATCGCACCGTACATTCTCCGTGTGTATTCATAGTACCTATGGAACATTTTGTTATTTCAGAGCAAGCCCAAAGGATAATGAGAAACCTATAACGACAAAAGCTGAACCAGAGCAACAGTTGGAAGAGGATCAAGCTTCGGGAGAAGCAGTCGATACGGATGAAGGATGGGGAGGTTGGTTTACTAATACCTTCGTATCCGCGAAAGAGAAATCCAATGAAATGTTTCAGTATTTGAAGCAGGATTTCTCCGAGTTCAGTGATACAGTTCAGGAAGCAGGTCGGGATCTGAAAGAAAAACTCAAACTTGAAGATACTGCTAAAACGGCCGTTACAACTGTTGGAACTAAGATGAACAGCATTTTGGAACAAGTTTCAACTATTTTTGGTGTAGCTCCAGGTAGATAAAACATTACAAAAATGATTTTGTTTGTTAAAACTGATTATTATTATAAACAATGCTTTTTATGCTTTTGTATATGAAAACAATTTTAAAAATGCTCAGTGTGTTTACGATCATCCGCTAAGCGTGCGAACGGATGTAAGCAGTATTTAAATATCAGAAGCGCGGATTATATTAATTATGTGTATATATATTTATTACTATTCTATATATCTGAATACATAAAAATTATTGATAAGCGATAAGCATTTTTTTCAGTTTCATCCGCCTATAAATGATTTCATTTATTATTACATGAGCAGGTGTATATTTTCATATTATGCCAAAATTGTATGAAAACTATGTGCGGGCGCATAACCACTGTTGAGTTTGAAAAAACTATTTTTAATGTTTCCACAGATGATGATGATGAAGCTGTTATGATGTCACCGACTGGTCCAATTGTTGTCGATCGTGTTCAGGTATAATTAGTTATAATGCCTCAAATGTTCAAAATAGCGCTTGCGTCCCATTTCATCCTAAGAGTAATCGCAACTCTTGTTTTTACAGGCAAAAATCTATTCTCTGACGTTGAAAGATCATGTGTTTCTGAACGACCCGGAAAACATTGGTGACTATGAAAAATGGTTGGCCGGATTTGACCTAGAAGATAAGAGTCTCGAAATTTCAGAGCTGATGTCTGCCAATCCACACATTCAACTTCATTATTCACAGTTGGTTCCAGATAAAGTCTCCCATTTAGTGTTTTGGCACCGTTTCTATTTCCAAATTCAACAGATAGTAGAGGCTGAATCAAGGGCTTCGGATGCTGCCAAAGCAAAACAAGCTGAAACGGACAGCACCTTAGAAGCTGAAAGCGCATCGAGTAAGTGAACTATAATTATCTAACGGGTTGAAAGTACAAAACCATAATTACATTGTTTTGTTCTATTACCTTACTTTATTATTTAACATTCCGAAATTTCATTTCTATTGTATATACAAATATGTAACTAATTATATCACTTCTGTCTTAGATACGTAACTTACCTTCCAACCTATATCTTTGTATTATATATCCGGATTTACAATGTTGTATTTCTCAAACTCCCATTTTGAAATTTTTGTTTACGTTAATACTACATACCTAGTACTATTCATTAGTTATTTGTACGTATTAATAATAGATTACGTAGAAGAAATTACTTTTAGTTGACCTAGTCCGCAGCTCATTATCTAATATGCAAATGGACCTGCGATTAGTAATGCCCTTTAAAATAATTTGTTGTATATAACACCATTATATAATGATGCATGAAACCACAATACATCCGCGTGTTAATTATCAGAGTACGGCTTAGCGCTATTTTTATTTACCTATGGGCGTGTTGTCCTTGAACACAACATGACGCTCTGTTTATTATACTTTGCATGAATCTTCTATCTAACGACAGGTAATCTGCCGCCAGTCGTATTTTGACAATTTAATACATCAATTAGTTTTTTTTAAACTTTTATCGAACTCACTAATTAAATTTTTGCCAATATTCAATTTGTGGTGCAATGGTTTACTCAACCCCCAAAACAACCAAGTCCGAATTTATAATTATATTTAAAGCGCAAGGTTACCTGTTGTCAAGCAATGATAATAGACGAAATAGTATTTACCTTGGTCTTGTACAAGACTGTGGTCAACATTTTATCGCTAAGTTTGATATTTGCAATATTTAAATGACAAGAAAATCTGCGAAAATTTTGTATGTACAGAACATAGTGAGGTGAAGTACCTAGTAAAATATCTATTCTTAGAAATACGAAGTGTACAGGGCCTCGTGCAGGTTCTGCTATGAAATATTTCTTTGTATTGTGTAAACTGTACTGTGTAGAATACGGCGTGCCGCATGAGGCATGAGAACGAAAGAGACGCGGGGTTTATTGATCTTTAGAGATGATTTTTATTACATGATAATAAAATAAATAAAAACAATTTTGTTATGTAAAAATAGCAATTTGCAATAGTTAGTTTTGAAACTATTCGATGCGTTCTACGCTCATTTTTTAAGCGCCATCGATAGTCCATTTGAACTATCGATTTGGCATCAGCATTTTTTAATTATTGTAATTAAATGTTCATTTACATTAATTAGCATTTGTTTGAACCAAAAATAGTGTCTCAATTTTGATGTATGTTCATGTGTCATGTGACTGTGACCAACTATTAAAATACCTATAAGATTTTTGAAATTAAGATCCTTAAACTCGTACACTGGATTAAAAAATAAATCCGAAAGTTGTAAGGTCGAATAACTTATCAAACTGACATCTTATATTTAACGGATACAATATGACGTAATAGTAACTCGTCTTCCTGGCAGTTTCCAATTACATGTCTGACTTTTTGGATCAGAAGGTAGGAAATGGGTGTTATTTTTATTAATTTTTGTTTTATTCTTTATGAACTGAACTTTTATCTCAGTGTGACCACTCAGCCACCTACTTCAAATGTTTAATGTAAGACAAGTAGACAAGGCTCTCGCTTTATTTTGAAGTACGAACTACGGTTTATCTAACGAGATTATTTTCATAATATTATAAACTTAAAGTTTCCAAAATATATCAACTCAAAGTTGTCATGCAAAACATCATGAATTAACTTTTGATGCGGATGTCTCTTTTTTGGTAGCATGAGCTATAATGTGTACCATTTGTACCAATAGTATGCACGCTAAATCATTTAAAGTAAATAGCGTGTATTGACACTTGCTATCCTTTTTTGATTGCGACTCTGCTATACTTTATTGAACGAAGCCGTGGCAAGATTGACTTTATTGATTGGCATGCCTAATGAAGCAAATACATCCACATCCATTGTCACCATATAATTAATACTTTCCAGTTAGTTTTTTGCTCGATGATTGTGCTTGTAGCTGTGCATGGTATGAAATAGCGTTAAATAGGATCAATTGATGCGTCTAAGTGCATGTGAGGGAGTGTAGTGCAACAAACAGTTGGCTACAAATCAAATGTTTTTTCTGTCGGCAGTGCATACTGTGTGCAGCACGTACGTAGCCTAGATTTTTAATAGAATAGTTTCATTGCACTACTAACAATAAGTGAGATTAGAAGTCGTTATAAAAACTGTATGGGTATCAAGTTATTCTTTATAGGCACGAATGGCTGAGTGAATATGTAGTTGGTTTTGATACAATTATGTTTATGTGCTTCAGCAGTCTTCGTTTCCTGTGAGAAAGATAGGAGGAAGGAAGTTTAGAGTCAATTACTCTATTGTGTGCAATGAATGGTATCAGTGGTGACTAAGTTATGCAACGGTGGGTGTATATGGCAAGCATATGCAAATGGATTGAGAGAACTGAATGTTGGTTTGTTTGTGCAGGTGGAGAGCACGGGATGGTTGAGATTTCCGAAGAAGACCAAAAGCGATTATTGGCCGAATACGAAGAAGAGATGAAACAAGGTGAAGATGGTTCTGGACGAAATTCGAGACGATCCAGCGGAACCCAATTGTCTTCCTCATCATCCAGCAGCTTCGCTTTCGTTACACACGACGCTCTTACCGATGAAGTCAGAGTAGAATAAACAGGACTAATGCCCTGCCCCTTTAATAATTAATTATAACAAATATTCGTTCGAAAACTCAATTCAAAATTTCAAAATGTGACAAGAGCCCCCCTATGTGATCAGCTGCGCAAGTCAATCCCCATCTAATGTATGTATAATATATGAGATAAATAATTAGTTTTAGACTTATTTGTAACTTTAATGTTAAGAGAGTGCCTTGGACCGGAACTGCTGCATAATTTTATACATTCAATATTTTCCGTAAAGAATAATAACAACATTCACTTCTACATGTGTTGGAAAACCGGGTTATCATGTTCACTTATATTTATTTGTAACCTCAAATTAGATTTCTTCACACCTTGACTGTGTGAATAGAAGGAAAGAGAAGTAGGCCAGCAGGGAAAGAGTGCTTTCTGATGCTTCAGTGCGTATATCATCATGGATGGTTTCCTTTCCTGTTTTCATCAGTTCTCTTGTGGCATCTGCCGCGTATGCATCTCCTCCGCACAGTGTGTCTGCTCGTTGCGTTTTACTCACATAAAGTGTATTATATTATTATCCACAAGTTTTTTAAACGACATGGTATAATCCTAGCTTAGAAAAGTACACATACGCAAATCCCAAACGTCATGGGTTTTCTTTCGGATAAAAACTTCTTACTCTAACAAATAGTTCCAACGGGTATCTTTTGCATCGGTAAAAATCTGTGTTGTGGTCTTCAAAATATCTTTTAAGATTATAGTTCAGTGTCTAGGCTAGTTTTCAACGCAATATGAGGAAAAATAAGAAAGCAAATATTGGATGGATGGGTCATATACTCACCGTTTTGGCTGTTCTCATATTTGTAAGTATACACAAGTGTTTTTACTTCTTTCATTTTCCCCCATTTTTCGAAAAGGAATCGAAATTGAAAAGACGTCATCAATCATAATAATTCTAATCCTACACAACTCCTTGGTTTCAAAAACCCCAATTCTATCACCAATCCTGTGATACCGTACATATTTATTACCTACCTACTAATAAATACTATTACAATATAATACCTACCTAATTCAGTATTTTTTCGATAAATTAATTTAATCCTTACATACAGTGAAAATACTAAAAAATGAGAAAATAAAAGCAAAGTGGCAGTTTTAAGCTCTAATGTTATGTATGCAAAACCCATCATGAGGTTATTCTCTCTCTCTATCTCTCTCTGCAATTTGTAGTCTTACGAATCCTGCGAATTGCTAGCAGAAGTGTTGAGTTAAAAAAGTGTTAAAGCAGCTCTAGGAGGATTTCAAGCGTATCATCATCCTTGTGAGTGAGCTACTCAAGTAAAGTATTAATGGCTCACTTTTAATGAAACGCAATTTAGCATCGTGTGGCCATTCGCATTCTCTTCTATTGATGATGATGATACAGTTCTCCTTCACTATTATAATAATGTGAACGCTAAACGTTGAGCCAGAAATACGGTATTACATTGTAAATGCACCTGTACTACTACGTCAAAGCAGAAAGTGCGCGTTGATAATTAAAATCAAGCATAAAATACTAAGCATAATAAAATATTATATACGTCCCAATACCTTTCTATATTTTATACACGTAGCCTCCATGATTCATGGCGATAATGAATTAAATTATCTGCATAAAACAACTTTAATCAGCAATACTAGTTTTGAGAGAACGGCTCACAGGAAGTTCATTGGCCATACTTCCGTTCCTCTCTATACTACACTAAAACCAATGCGAAATATGAACTTGAATTTCAATATACGTGTTGATTTACCCTTTCAAATTGCAGCTGGCCGGTTGTATCATCATTGGATACGTTGCTTGGGTCCTTTCTACATCCGTTTCCATCCAGAAGTTTCAGTCTGGCACTCTGGTACCAAATGCACATTATTTATTCATCTTTATCGTTTCGTTTCTTATTCAGACGCAACTCGTAGTAGTTTCAATGCCGAGAGTAACACGATATGACTTATTGAAAATTATTATATGTATTGCATGCAAAGGTTAGTATTTAAAATCAGGTTAATGGTAACTCATACTAGATTGGGATAGTTAAAAGTATTTTTAAAAGTTAAAATAGTTCGGTAAAACATTTACATGAAACGATGAAACACACACACGCTACACGCACGAACGAAATTCTCCCTTTATAGCAGACACATGGTGAAATAGGTACCTTAATATTATAAAGTTTGATGGTGGACTAGGTGCGCTAAGTTAACAGTATGTACCAATTTACTATTAAATCGACAGATGTTCGACATCATTTTATATCATCTCTAGAGCTTTCGTAATGAGACGGCATTTATTTTACGGTTGGCCTACCTATAAGAAATACGTACATGCAGTTGTCGCTTTAGCTAAAATGTAAATAAAAAAGAGACATTTGCTGTAACTTTAACTACTACTTAGGATATTGCCAAGCAGTTGGTTCCACACACAGTCTTTTAATATTTCTACAAATACGATTTCTAGGGTTGCACAGTAGCAGTACAATTAAAATTAAAACTTGTAATCAGTGTAAGGTTCTGTTTAAGCTAACTTTTTCCACCAAAAAACCACTCGAGCGGCAGTTTTGGCTTTTTGGTATACTATTATTTCCGCCCATTTTTGAGCAAAAAGTGGAAAAACTTTTTGCAAATTTTGCCAGCCGCTGCAGCCGAGCGTGCCAAAAGCCGTTTAAGCGGCTAGTCGGAACCCTCCTTGTAATTATGCAACATCACAGTACATAATATTCTCCATATTAAATTGTACAAACTGAATTTGTAAATCAAGATTCGATTTTTGTATACTAAATCGGTTAATGGAAATATTATAAGTAGTTACTACAGTATGAATACAACTAACAAATATTCTACATAAAACTTATAATGTAAAATCATGTATAAAAGCGAACTAAAGAAAAAAATGTCTACTTGTCTAATGTAATGATATAGTGTAGAGAAGCACGGGGCATTGTGTGATTCTGATAAAAAATTCTTACGAGAATTCTAAAGAGCATTTTTGGAAGAAGGGTTTTCTTCTTGAGACTTGTCTCATCAACAGTTTCAAGAAGAATTTCCAACAAGTGTAGCAAGAATATTAAGATTAATAATATTATCATGTTATTAAGACAAGGAGTGTTGAGACATGCTAACAAGTGTTGAAAAAAATTATTTTGTGTAAACAGTATTTCATTAGTACCCGTACCCGAGGACGGCGAGGAGTACGGTGTATTACTGTCGAATGATTTATTCTGATGTATTGAATGAGAGTGAGTGAGTTTTATGCATTCTTTGGTCAAGTTGAGAAGATGAGATTGTTATTCTTACAGACGAATAAAAATATTATAAGTATGTAAATACTTATTTTGTACATCTTTATGAGCAGAAAATTGTTATTCCAGTAAACATCTGTGTTAAGGTGTTACAATATTTATATTTATAATGCTCTAAAATATTTATAAACGAGCAGGGACAATACATGAGATTTGATACTACGATTGAGGCACTGAGTGAGTTAAGTTCGAGCATGCAAAGATGTTTTATGTTGGTATAATTATTGGGTAGTATGTTTGGAGAGTAAGTTTAGTGTATTCAACCAAACCCACCCACAGATAGTTATGCACTTAACTTTAATTAATAATTAAAATAGAATTTTTGCTTGGGTATTGAATGAGTTTGCAAAGGATGAAGTTGTGTTTATAAAATTGACATTTTTAACGTTCTGCCTGGTTCTGCCTAAAAGTCGAATGTTTGAAAAACCCTTTAGAGCAACAGCAACATGAAGGAGAGTGTAATGTGTTGATATAGCGAATAGTGTAATGCTAAATAATTGTATACACCATACAATGTACATCTTCCAGAGTACGCAATAATAATTATGTCTATGTAATTTTGTAGAGTTGTTACGGACTTGTTATATGCCACTAATATATTATATTATATGTACATTGCTATGTACGGTGGTATAATTATGTAGGCATATGTACATGTGTTCTAGTAAATCCATGTCTGTTAATTATTTCGAGTCTTATTGTAAATTTAACACACAAGTCAAACGAGTATTACTTTATGTAGGTATCTAGTATAGTGATTAGTTTATTACTAGTTCTGTCTATGTTTTACTCACTGTTAATAGGATGAAAGGATTTTAAAATGATTTTCACCATTGCTTACTTCATTGATACATCATTGAAACTGGCGTTATCATGATGTGACGATGCATAGCGAAATACTATGAAGACTATAATGAACTAATAAAACTGTGTTGGTGAATGTATGATTATCATTAATCAAATCACAATAGTATTTCTTACTAAGACCAATAGCGTAAGTTCATTGTGTTTCTTAGGATACCTATTATACCAAAATTAATCTAGAAATCCTCATTTAGTAACAAGTCAGGCTTCATTTCATTAATAAACCATTCCTGTAGATGCACAGATAGCCTCTTTGCTAGATCTCAATGTTCTTCGCCATGTTTCCTTTGATATCGCGTGTAATTGCTAACATCAATAACAGTTGAGCTGATAATTTTTTAAAGGTTAATTTTGTAAGAAGCATCAAACTTTCGCGATCCACGCATAAGTACATTATTTCATTTTTCAGTTACAGTTTACATATTATATTGATTCCTTTGCAACATTTTAAATTATCAAATTTTAATTTATCAATGGTTGATCTAAGCGTGTTTGATAATGCATGAGAAAATGGAATGAAATGCTGGCCCTGTACAGAAAAATGTATATTTGTCATGAGATCAATGGTGACAATGTAAATCTTTCAATATTAGTCAGTGTAGAAAGTTGCACATTCTTTACATAGGTAACTTAGTTCTTTACACGAAAATTGAAATCACTCAAGATTAAAATTATGAGTAGTTTTTGCACATAGTCTTCATACACAAGTTTGATGCCAAACAAGTTAATCAGACAGTGGACAAAATCGTCACTTTGGAAAATGAAGTTGCAATTTGGAAAGTCATTATTAAAGCAGGTGCATGCTCATAACATCATATTTTATACAACATGAAGCACTAAACACTTGGTCTCCGTTCCTATACCAAACTTCATCTCACAGCATTTGTACTCTGAAATGGCATGAATTTTCTCAAACGGTATAATTAATGATGATCACATTATTTACAATTTAAACTACACAAGACACGTTTAACTTGAGTCAGTTGAAACAAAGTATTTCCAAGTTTTTCTCCTATTGCTTGCCCCATGTAAGTGAAATTAAAATTTTAATTATAATAACAAAGTAGTTCATGAAAAGCATTCATTAATTCAATGTTTTTAGAACAATAATTAATTATGATTATGCTACACAGTCTTTGTACACCTTATGGTTTATAGGTTGCAATGCATGGAGCAAAATGTTATCGTCTAACTTCCACTAAATAATCTCTGCCTAGTGCAAGGTGTTTTTAACATCCAGTCAGATTAATGAGAGTAAAAGAATGCAGTACTTTATATTGTAGCTTCATCTAAGCCCATTTAATTTGAACATAGTTTTGCGACTAATTGAGTATATTATAAGATGTTATGATATGGTTATGAACTTGAGTATTAGCAATTACACTGAGAATAACAAGATTGAAATCATATAATACAACTAAATACAAATCCTTATTTACACACGTAGCTGAAGACGCCTACATTGTATGAGATACATTGCCGAAAGATGAAGGACAAGATTTTGAAAAGAAGGCTACAAATGCTGCTACTGCAAACTGCAACTACTAAATTTCAATCTGATTGCAGTAATAATAATGTCCCAGAGTAAAAGTACGAAACGAAAAAATAGAAAATGTTTAGCACTCATGTGTTAAACGTAAGACGTGGCTATAAAAATGATGAGTCATAAAAATTTAATGCAATTAAGAAAGCCAAATTGCTTTTGTTTCCTTATCTCGTACACGCCTGTTTGCTGCTTTTCATGAGCAAAGTGTGTCTCACTTACTTATGGCCACAAGACAACACATGCCAAATGGACTCGAGGAACTTTAAGCGTCGTTATAATTTGTAATGTCTTATGTTGAAGAGTTGAAGAGTTGTAGACCATCAGACCATCCACGATGATGGATGGAATGCAATTCTTGCTTTACCATGCTCCGTATAGTTTTACAATTACAATACAGACAGACGTAAACTCACTTCATTATCCCATCTTCACAATGCACTGAACTAACTTTAATATTTTGCTGATTTTCCTTCTACCTAATATGCTCTATATTTATAGGGAATTCACTAGTACCATATATGTGCACATTTCATTACTAATACTCGTGCTCATAATAAATCAAAGTGTCTGTGTAGTATGTATGTACATATCTATCTTCACTTGTACCTACTGCAGAAGTTATCCTAAGAATGAGATATAGATTCTCATAATAAGACATAGAATTGTTAGTGTGCAGAGTGTGTATCGTTTCTGTTTTATATTATTATTAATAATATGGTAGTACATAATCTGTGTTCTCAAAATAGGGCTAATTATATTATTATTGGAATCCCTTAACAATAAGACTGTGGAGGAATGTGTATAAAAGATTTGATACAGATACATTTCAGAGAATAGAACACACTAATGCCACCACTACCAATAATAAATTTCATTCAAAGATGAAACATTTTTCTTAGAATTCTCATTTGTGTTATTTTATAAGGTTGTGTAGTAGAATGTATAGAAATTAGAGCGACTTTTATATAAAAGATTGCGTGTAGTGTGTATATAGAATTATGAACAAGAGTTTCTGTACAGCGTAACATTAGCCACCATGTTAGTGGTGATACATACGTCAAAGTTTTTATGTGTTGATGTAGCACTTAAACAACCCATCTTGTCTGAGTTACCTTAACTTACATTTTTACGGTAGATAGTTATCAAAAGTAAAGTGAGCGAATTGAACCAAGCCTTCATTCTTTGTGTACTCAGGGTATAATAAGTACAGACTATATATATTAATTAGACTGTGGTGGCATACACATAATTCTACACGTACTGCACACTCCACTGAAACACTTTTGAAAAAAGCATGCATAATAATAATGTTCTTGCTAATTGTACTTCCAGATTCTCACATATGTAGTCATCGGCATCGGATTCTCACTGTTCTTCACGGGACTCATAGGTTGGGTGGCCGGAGCAAGTGAAACAGCATGCATCATTAGGCTGGTGAGTCTCACATTATTCAACTTAAACGGCCATTCGAATTCCAACGGCAACAATGTTACATTGTTATTATATGTACATAAGTACATACGTGCATTTACTTTTCCCTAAACGCTAAAAGCTTTCGCTTGAGAAAAAATGACGGCCATTAACGAATCAAACTTATCATCACACTCTCAGACTAGAAAAATTCTGTGTGAGATCTTCCCTGCTGTTCTATTCCTATTTCACTTCTGTTTTATCCCATGTCGTGAAAATAATTGTGTCCACGTACCTGAAAAATTATGTATGTCTTATAACTTTAACATCTATTATGTTGTACACAATAAAGGTAACAAAAGATCTATTGCACATTATACATACTTAAGCGTTTATAGATTTTTCATTTTTTCCTACAACGACCATCTCAAAAGCCTCATTTCGTAAGTAATACGCACTCTTTCAATCATTCTTCGAGTCTGTATAGATTTTTACTTTTTACACGATTGAAATTGGTAAATCTACAACGTATCTAGGTAGGTAGATTGCCTTTTAATATAAAAAGATGGTCGTAAATCGAGTTTTTGTAAACCAGTGTGAGAATAATACACATTCTTTCATATAATGTCAAGTGATAATAATATACATTCCGTATACACATAGTGTATCAAATAAAATTACACCAACTTTTGTCCTCCTTCTGTATAGGTAATGCCGAATTCCTCAAAGTTTGTTTTCTATACCATTATTTTGCTTTAAGGATTCAGATGTGAAAAATGAATGCTTTTCAATATAAGACAATAATATAATACACAGTCATACAAGAGGTGTAACTATATTTTTCATTTTACTTGCTGTTTATTGCTAGTTGTGGTAAATATATTTACAAAGCAATGCAAAAAATATTTCTATCGTAATACCTACTTATATTCAAGCACCGTAAAGTACGCATAGTAATACACAAAATACTTAAATGTTTATTTCGATGTGTTTTCCTTTGCAGTTTATTGTGATGGTAGTTACGACCGTTACATCGACAATTGGCGGCGTTTTCTTACTCCAAATCTTACGCATTGAGGTATGAAATTTTACATTACAATAGTTTCAAAATCGAATTTGTCATTGTTGACTTGAGCAAGTGAATAATAGTCCAATGACAGCTCATTCATCATCTTTTAACACATAAACCAACCCTACTGCATTGTTGTGGCGTTGCTTGGTGAATGTCTTGGTTTATTATCTTCTGTATTTGTGTCTTAGTTTTGCTGGCAACATTTTGTAACACATTTGCTTAAGCCATCAACAACAGCTCTGCACATGTCGTTTATGACATGTACGTTAAAATAAAGTCATAAACTTTTAAAGGGCTAGACATGAATTCTGTTAAAAGTAATTCCTACTGTAGATTGCAATCGATAAAAATACTTTCATTGCTAGGTTATTCTGTATAGGTATGTACGAATCCAGAAATAGTGCAAAGTCTACTACTACTGTCACTTAATACTTAAACATGCTCGTAAAATTCGTATGCTGTTTATGTCTTTTTCGAGTAGGTATTACACGCATGAACAGCATGAAGGATGCTGATATGATCACAAAGTACAGTTTTAGAAAAGTAGCTCTCTGCAAAAGGGAAAATTAATGCTGTTGAAAATCTACTTTAAAACTCATAAAAAATAGCTATGCATAGTTTAATGCTATTTATAAGTTTATTTTTGTCTATGTACTTGACAGAACCTACCTAGGTATAATATATAGGTACTTGACAGAACCACCGCACAGTTAGCTGTCTTGTCCTCTTGTCACACGCTGATCACTATAATATGTTTTTTAACATTGAGAAACTGCTCACTGAGAAAATTTATAGAAAATTTGTTTAGCGAGTTAATATATTCAAAATTTGCGTGAAGTAGAATAATGTGTAGCGTTTTGCAATATGTGACAAATCAAAAATCATTTTATGTCAATGAGAAAATTCTATATTCAGAAGTTGTCTTAGAATGTAAACTGAATTGCTGAAAACAAGACTAACGTTTATGAATGAGTAAGTGTGTTTTTATGCTTGTAAACGGACAATGAGCATACCATATCCGCCTGCTTCTAGAAAAACTGTAAGAAACATCGTATCAGAATGCAGTAGGCACAAGCTGAACAATGAACAGTTTTTTCTGCCTTAGTTAGTACTTAGCTACTTATTTTTGTAACTGTCATTTTTAACCTCGTGTGTCACACTTTGTATTTATTACAATATTTTTAGAAGCCTTATTTATTACATCACACATATATTGTATGCTAAGAACACAAAATTGATACTACCATAAAGCTAGTAAGTGTGGCAGACGTATGTGTCATATCATGAGTCATATAACAGAGACGCTTTAGTATATTATTACATTTGTATAGTAATATATATTTAAACAGTCATCATAACACCCAATAGTAAAAACATGATGCAAACGAACGAGCCTTAATTAGCTCTTGTCATTGTTATCACTGTCAGAAAGGATAAAGAACTTGTGTCTTATGTGTATGTGGAATAGCTGTCAAGCCAAAGACACCAAAATTCAAGATTATGTTAAGCACAACCAGCATGTTCAGCATACAACCTATGATTTCTCCTTTTTAAACGAATTTTCACACTCGTTAACACTCTTTCCACATATTGGTCGATCTTAATCCCAGAGCCATTACGAAAATCCTCAAAATGCTGTAGCGGAGTTAATTTTTAAGTAGTAGGAAAGTCTGAGTGATCAGTGTTAATTATAAAGCATCGTCATCCTCTTTGTACATGTGCAGATTCATGAGCAAAGAATACGCTGAAGAGTAAGTTAATAGGTTCACATTAGCGTGACCTGTCAGAAATGCGTTACAACGACATCAGGTTCGCTCCTCCATGGTTGAATTTCTTTAATGTGGAATGAACTTAGGTGAGAAGCCTGTATAATCTTATGATTGTAGCGTGCAAATCATTATGACGTTCATATTCGTTACGTTTATCAAAGCGCATTGAATTCAACGGAAGTTAATTTTTACCAAATACCATTAAAACTTTCAAGCTGTTTCAAATAATCCTATTAGTTTTGAAATATTACTTTTATACAATACCCAAACAACGCATACACCCTGTATACACCTCCCTTACACAACACAACACACAACAACCATCATTTTGGTTAGTCTCAAGTCTCGAGCTTTTATTTAAAAACCATAATGTAAAAGCGTAGCGATGTACTAGATTGTGGAGCAGACACAATTGAACAAAAATTGAACCCTTCATACAATTAGTGAAGAAATACACATCAAGAAAAGAATATCCATAGTACTAAATACTATTACCAACTTCACTAGAGAGCTAGATCTAGACAATTAACAAGGAATAATACCTACTACTGAGTATACCTACCTACTGCTATTCGCATTTAATTTTGTTGAATTAATTCCAACTGTAACTCTACGCCGTCTCATCAACGGCAACGCATCACGAAAGTTGTTATTTGTGCGTTTTATGTATGATGATGCATTGTTCAATGTTAACAAATTGCATTTTCTTTAAACCCACTAACAAATGAATTTTATGTGTGCGAAAAGTAAATAAGACAATTTATATTTTCCTCTACCACAATGTACTACATAGAGATAGGCAGACTTCTGAATGGTGATGCATGAAACATTAGTATAAAAATATAATAAAATAGTATTTACAGTGTACATGATATCATACGTTATTACGCTTATCTTCACCCAAGCATAAATTAAACTCACTCTAGTACACAAGTAAACTAAATCCAACTATAATAGCAATATTTTATAGCAGAACAACAATTGACGATAGCTGATGATATGTCTAGTCACAGTGATTAGTGATAGTTCTATTAGCTTTGTTACTTGAAAATAAACTTGTATCTACCTAAGTGAAACTTTC
Organism: Pogonognathellus longicornis; assembly: GCA_034694085.1. Classification (NCBI taxonomy): domain Eukaryota; kingdom Metazoa; phylum Arthropoda; class Collembola; order Entomobryomorpha; family Tomoceridae; genus Pogonognathellus; species Pogonognathellus longicornis. The sequence continues at coordinate 1,442 of JAQFYB010003640.1, read as the reverse complement.
CATTAATATGAAATAATAATATTATATTGTAGCTAACATAACAACAACTAAAGCTACATACTACAACAGATACAGGCGAGCAAATTAAAGTTATAATTTAGAATTACAGATTGTATACAGAGAACTACTAATCAACGTTTTCATACAGCCATTCATTATTATGAAAGAAAAACGTAACGATTTATCTTCGTCATCTTAATTTCATGACAACAGTTGCAATGTTACAAATTACATACGCGCATTCAATACGGTGTGTATGAATTTACTGCATTATTTTCTTGTTAGGAATTTTAATACGGCCTCTAAGAAGTTATGAAGTAAATCGAAGTCAGTCTTGGCATAACCTAACATAGTGACAACAAAGAATTAATCCCTTCGTAAATAAATTATTCTACAACTACAACAAGTACAACAATTATAATTTATATCTGTAATACAACAGCATGTTGTATCTGTATTATAAGGCGAAGTTATGTATAATCTTATTTGTATACATGAGTAAACAGAATTATAATGATAAATTAGATATAAATCAAGACTGTTAATGAAAGACATATCCCTGTGTACAGTAGGGCATGACAATGACAATAAAAATCGACTTTCCATTCTAAGCTAAGTGAAATCAGAATCTAATTCTCTTTCAGATGGAAGACATCCTGCGCTTCGGATGGATGGAAGTTAACCAAAGCACTCGCAATCTCATTCAGAGTTCAGTAAGCTCACAATTCCTTTGTTACTCACATTATAAATAAAAGTATTTTCAATGAAGCCATTTAAACCGATGCAAACAAACACAACAGTAAAGCAGATACACGATACACGTAAATGTTGTTTGAATTACACATAAATGTGCATTTGAATGACGACGACGAGCTGATGCGACGAACACATACAGCAAACAAGACATGTCTTCTTCCTTCTAATCAAAGGATATATACTGTCTCTAGTCTCTAGTCACCAGTATATTAGTATGTTAATTAAAAGGATTAAAGAAGACTATGTGTGTACATTCTCTTCTTTAATCGCTTCCTTTACAAACCTCTTTAGCTCTACAATGTGCCCATTACAGCCTATACATATCCATGTGTAAGTGTAAACGATTGAGAAATGCACAGAGTTAAATTACTATAATAGCACAATGCACTAAAGTAAAGCTAGATAGGTAAGCTATATTTTATGTTATGTTATATCTTGATTTGAAAAAGTTGACATGGCTGTATCATAGTCAGACAAGCAACAGGCAACTCACAGGTATATTATTACTTTACCCCGCTAATTGTTGTTGCTGCAAACAAACGTTTTCTTTTCTGTTGGTTGACTATTTGAGACTTGAGACTAGGACATTATTATTTTGATACATGTATAATGTATAGGGCGTGTTGTTGCAAGGATACTTCACACATTGATTTTGCGCGCAATTTTAAATAGGGGTCCATCGGTCT